>JAULBY010071539.1:0-32059 GCA_032358315.1 Ophiocytium majus | reverse complement strand
TCTGCCGCAGAGGCGCCCGCGCTGCACGCCGCGGCGTGGCGGCGGCGCGGCGGCGACAGGGAGGCGGCGTGGCGTGCAAAGCCGAGGGCGCCCGCCCCGATGGCGCTGCTGAAGGCAGCTAGGGCCTCACGCGGCGTCGGGATGGGACTCAGGGAGCAGGGGAGGCCGCCGGGGTGGGCGCGTGGCGCTGTGTCTAGCAGGCGCGGGGGGTTGGTGGCTGCGTTTTTTCGGGGTGCGGGGTGCGGGCGGCGGCGGCAGCGGGTGTGGTTGCAAGAGGTGGGGTGGGTATTTAGTGGAGGCGGGTGGATTGGGGCACCTGGTGTTGGAGTGCGGGTGCGCCACAGCTTCATGGCGCATGGGCGAACAAGTGCTGTGTTGTGGAGGAGCAGAAAATGCGCTGGTACCAGCGTCGTGTTAAGAATAGTATACCTCGCATGCGGAATGGAAAATGATCATTGTAGTGGTTCAGACGCTTGCTACTGACCTGCGGCCGCACTTGAGACGATTGCCAGCGCCAGCGTGCCATGGAAGCGCACCGCGTCGCCTGGTGCAGAGCCGCAGCCACGCACAAAAGTAGGCCCACCAGGTGGAGAGTGAGCAGCAAAGCAGCCATGACACAGCGGCCATGACTGAACACTGTCGCAGTCGCTCGGCGAAGGAGTGGCATCGCGCAGGCAGACACACAGGCCGACACATGCCTTGTTGCTGGCTTGTTGCATGCTCATTTGGCAGCAGCACAAGCCAGCGATGGCTGAGTCGCCCACATGGTCACACGGTGTCTGGACGGGACATCGGCACATGCTGGTGTGCTCTCAGCCGATGAGGTGTAAACAACGACTGTGTGGACAATGAAGCGTATACTGAAGTACTACGTAGTACAAAACAGTGCTCTGCAAAGCGCAAGCACCTGCCGTGGGCAACGACCACCAAGTAAGACACCAGCATGTTCGCAGCAGGCCATCCTTATGCTGCACAGGTGCCAAGTGCCGCAAGCAAATCTACCACCAAGTAAGACACAAGCATGTTCGCAGCAGGCCATCCTTATGCTGCACAGGTGCCAAGTGCCGCAAGCAAATCTGGGCAAACTCATCAAGCCGCCACAGGTTTGCTGTAACTGAATGCATGAACAGGTTCGAGGTGTGCAAAGTCGGTGTCTTCGAACCAGGCAATCACAAACATTGACACAGGTCTGGCACAGCGACAATTCTTTTGGTTCGTTCACATAGAAACAACACTAATAACATTTAGCAAAGCTACTGGTACACAGGTTCCCTGGAAGCGTCCGAACTGGCGGGCTCACCTGCGGCAACCTGGTCCATAGGCAGGGGCGGCGTGGGGGCGCCGCGCCGGAACTGTAGCACCACAACCTGCACCAGCACGCGCCAAGCCGCACAGGGCGTGCGGTGCGCAGGGCACCCACATGCACAGGGGACGGAGTGCAGAGCGTCCATTTGTCAATGCACCGGCAGGCAGGCGCACGTGGGCTGGTGGCAAGCTGCAGAGTGTACGTCACGCACATGGTGGGTGACCGCAGTGGCAGGCGAAACATGGGCCGCCGTGGCAATCGCCGCTCTGCCCTGCATGCATGACACCCCAGGGGGTGCCTGCCATCACTGCCACCTGGGCTGCTGCTGCTGCGTGACCTGCTGCACGGCCAATGACAGCGTACATTTGGCACAGCTGACTGCAGCCCTCTGCGCGGGTGCCTACCCCCACTATCAGCACCCAAGTACGTGGCTGCCAGCACAAGCGCCAGTGCTGGATGGACCCTTGCCTATGGTGCTGCCGCTGCTGAGCGCCCCTCAGGCCCCGTGGCATACCGCCCCAAAGGACACACTCACCACTGTCTGCCGTGGCTGGATGGTAAAGGCGTCGCCGCAGAGGCGCAGGTTGCGCGCTGTCACGCCGACGGTGGCCGCGGCGCCCGCAGCGGCGCCCGTGCCAGTGGTGCCGCTGCCGTCTCCAGTGGACTCGTCCTGCCCCTGTTGCGGTGTGCAGGAGTCGTATTAGGTGGCTTGAGACTTGCAGAGTGTTAATGCCAGGTACATTCAATCCAGCGAGCAATGCGGCGGCAGCTCGCCAGCAGCAACAAACACATTGTGGTTGCCATCATAGAGGACCGTCACTAAGCACGCCGGCAGACACATGGAAGGATCGGCAGCGAACCTATACATAAACTGGCACCAGCCCCAGTCGCGACACCTGTTGCCAGCGCTCACAGCACGCCTGCTGCGGCATTGCCATTCAGTGGACCAACGGTGCACACTGCTGGTGGCGCGTACCTCTGTCTCATCGTCGCCCCACTCATCGTTGACGCTCATATCCGCAGCGCCGCGCGTGGTGGAGCGGCGCTTGCGGATGGCGTCCGAGGGCGCAAAACCCTGCAGCAGAGCCACAGCGGCGGAGCACGGGCAAGGTGCACCTGTGTGATTGGGCATGGTGGCCGCCTGGGATGGCGCCTGCGCGGTCTGCAGATGGCGTGAGCAGGCTAGTCGGCGTCTGACAAGGCAGCTTGCGTCATGTGGCCAAAGGATGCATGTACAGGGCGCACCGCAAAGCGCTGGACGCTGTGGCACTGCTGCCAGTAGGCGCTCTCTGGGCAGTGGCCAAGGCGGCGCCGCTGCCTCCCGTGTACACATAAACACTGCCTGTAGTTCAAGTACTTGAGGTTGCGGGCAGCAGCGCACCTGCCCATCCGCCTTCTCCACCCGTACAGGCAGGTCCGAGTAGGGCAGCAGCGTCACCGGCGTGCTCTTGGTGTTCTGCACGATGAACGTGCGCCGTGCAACCGCGCCGGTGGCCACCGCCGGGGTGTTTGGCGCTGGCAGCAGCACGCGGCAGCGCGCCAGGCCAAGCGCATCGCCCTGCACCATGGGAAGTTTGCAGCGCCGGCAGCGGTGGTATGTGTCGGGGGGGGACAAGGGCAGCAGCGGCATGCCCCAGCAATGACACAGTGGAGCAGCGCCAAACAGAGAGTACCGCGGCACTGCAGCTAACACGGGCGGCAACACGGGCGGCGCCAGGTTCTGAGCATGGAAATATCTGGCGGCGGCGGCGCCTCAGGTGGGCCAAGGTGCGCACACCTGACACACATGCACACACACAAACACAGGGAGGTGCTTCTCACCCATGACTGCGGTTGCTGGAATCACTTTTTTTTCATAACTATTCCGTGAATTGCGAAGAAATGTGACCGCAAACTTGCTAACATCACACCAACTTCCACAATGGTTTGCGCTTGGCAGAGTAGGACCATAACATGCCTCAGGGCATCGCCGGCTGCTACAGGCATCCGTAGCAGGTATGATGAAGTTACCGTTGACCACAGTCCAGAAGTCACGATTTTGGCAACACTAGCCTTTGGCACATCTGAACACGCACCTGCAGGGTTGGCGCTACAACTGGCACAGGCTGGGGCACCACAAGAATGGCCGGCGGCGGCGCAGGTACCTCGGCGCCACTGCTAGCAGGCTTTTGCACCAGGCCTGAGGCAGCCACCACAGTGTCGGCCTGCAGAGTGTGCAAGGCAGCAAGGAGGGAGCGAGATTGAGAAGGCACGGCACTGGCAGTGGCGGCGTCGCAGGGAGGGAAGGTGCATGCCAACACAAGTGCGGACGCTTGGCATGCGCTGATTGCGACCAATGAGACAGGCGGCAAAGGTGTGATGTGCCTGGCGCCCCTTTTGGAAAGTAGGCATCTGAAGCTCCGTGCAACTGGCAGGTGGTACAGTGTGTGACAGCGACTGACGCTAGCAGCGCAGCGCTGCCCTCGCATACCAAACAAGGCATGACTGTCCCGCGTCCTGCCGTTAATTGCCTGCCAACACTGTTTGCAGAAAAAGCTGACACGCAAAGGGGTCTTGGCTGCGCACCTGGTAGAGACTTGCCACCGCAGCACTGTCCGTGGGCGAGGGACCTGTGTGCGCAAGACACGAGAGCACAGCAACAGTCAAACCCTGGAAAACATGCTGGCCAAAAAGCAGATTGACAATTGGCAGCAGACATTGACTGGCTGCCACCTGCGTGCTCCTGTGCCACCCAGCTGGTGCACACGGCACTTGAGGAACGAGCACTCGCGGTGCGGCAGGCAACCAATGCCGTCGAGCAAGTTCAAGTGGCAGTGGCAGTGGCAGCAAGCGTGTGCCACCTACCCGAGCCTGCAAAGTTGGCCTTGATGCCGCCGTCCGCAATGAGCGCTCGAACGGTGTGTGTGAGCGATGGGCGTGTCGGCCCGGCCGCACTGCGATTTTCCACCTGCGACGGCGCAGATTTGTGGGCAGGAAGACAGAGTGCAGAGCACTGTAACACACAATAGTGACCGGCGCGTGTAGGATAGGGGCCAGCTGGTTTTGTGCTGGGTGGACAAAGCACCCCACAGGCTCTGGCCTGGCTGCCCCAGCCACGGCGATACCTGGGTTGAGCAACAAGTTCAGGTTCCTTTAGCATGCGAGGGCCACATTGACAGGTGCTGTCCTCCACACACAGGCATTAAACATGGTGGACGTCACTAAAGTGCTGGCTGCAGCACGTACGCGGGCTGACAGGTGTGCAGCCCCTGCCGCCACTTGCAATAGTACGGTCTCGGCCAGGAAGCTAGTGTCTACTGGTGTTCACGTGCTGTGCTTGCCTTGATGCGGCTGTGGAAGAGCCCCAGGTGCCCCTTGGACAGCACGTAGTACACCACCACCACCTGCGCAAGCACAAGTGCGGACAATGGGGAGACAGACAGCGCCAGCACAGTTACGGCACACAAGCCCGGCTCCCACCAAAGCAATGGATGGCAGCGGGAAGCCCAGCCCCACACCTGCGCAACAGCTGCAGACCGCATAAATGGCCCAATGCAAGCACACACACATGTGTCGGAGATGTGGTTCTGTGCCAGATTTCATCCCACATTGCTGCTGCAAGCCTGGCAGTCTGGCCTAAGGCAGCAGGTGTGCTGCAAGATGTGTCAGGGCAGTGTTGGCGTTCCAGATGCAAGGGGGGGCTTACTCTTTCATTGGGTGGGATGGTCCCGCTGTCTGGCCCCTGTACCAGGAGCTCCGCCGCGCCTGGCAGCATGGCAGCAAGCGCCTGCCGTGCAAGAAAGAGATGTGTCAAGCGTGTCAAATGACAAAAAAGCCACATCAGCACAGGCGTCGTGAGCGGTGAAATAGACTTCTCAGGCATACAACCTCGACAACCACATGCGCGCATGGCCAGCCCCAGTGTCCTAGTGTAGTACATCGAAGTGTTTACCTAGAAGCGATGTGTCCCTCATTGGTCTGTCAGCCGCAGCAAGCAGCACCCGTCGCCCACACACTAGCGTTTCATGGCTCAAAATAGAGTGTCCACATGCCTCAGCCGTGTGCTTGCAGTCATGGGTATCATCGTTCGATGCGTGGAGGTGTCATGCAGCTGCTCACCTGAGGTATGCCCTCCTCGGCACGCCCGCGAATACAGTTCTGCACACACAAAACAGAACGTGCACAAGTGTGCATCAACGGCCGAGAGTGTATGTGCAGGGTGGGGGGCAGCAAGTGCTGCGTGCGCACCATTCTGTGGGGATGTGTGGGCTGGTGCACTGCGCTTGCCAGCAGTGTGCTGCCGCCCCCACAACAGCTGCTGCTAGCTGGCTGTGCTGCAGCACAGCACGGCGCGATGGCAATCGAGCGCCGTGCCCGCTGCACATGCCAGAACGAAAGCTGCAGCAGCCCAGCTGCCGCCACAACAACTGTCGCGTGACTCAACAGACCGCCGCCTCGACAATCCGCCACACCAGATGTGCTGGATCGTAGGGCGGTGATGCACAAGCGATCGTAGTGCGCGGCCGCAGTTACATGCTGTGGCGCGCTTGGTGCGGCTGGAGGCCCCAGGCGCCTTCGCTGCTTGCCGCGTGTGCAACAGGTGTGCCAGCTGCTGCCAGGCACACTCATACCGCAGCAGCACAGCAGGTGCTGAGCATCTTGCGGCGATGGCGGGGAAGCAACTGCTGAGCAAGGCAAGGCGCACCTGTGCAGGCAGTCTGTACTCCAGCGGCAGGCCCTTGCTCCCGTTCTCAAGCTGGAAGCGCCCGTGCGCCATGGCCACGCTGCGCCCGTCCGCACACGACATGACCGCAAACCGGCTGCGCAACAACACACATAGCGCGCATGTGCCACAAAAACACCACACGTTGTCACCAGCTTGAAGCTCGGTGTTGATCCTGGTGCGGGGAATCGAGCTGTTAGTTCGTGCTCAATATTCTTTTTGGCGCAAGGGCGCGGCACCACCTAATGGCTACCGGCCGGAAGTGTGAACTGGCAGCCGTTCCAGTTCTAGGAGCAGTAGTGCCCTACACTGACACATTGCCCGCGGGCAGGCGTTCCAAACAGGCTGCACTCACACGGCAGTGGCAGTACTGCAGCAAAATAAACCTTTCAGTGGTGCTGCAGCTGCAGCGGTGGCCACAAGACGCGGCAGCCCGTGCCAAGCAGGGCTTGGCACCGCACCTGTGAGACGGCGTGACGCGCATGATGCTGGCGCCAGCAGTGCCCACAAACTTGACCGTGAGCTCAAAGAGCTTGTCCGACGCAAGCTCGGCGACCACCTGCCCAGGGCAGAGCGCACAGGCACACCCACACAGGGTTGACAGTGAGCATCACAGCTTGTTTCAGATGCAAGCTTGCCACAACACGTAGATGCGGCAGCAAGCAGGCACCGCCGGTTTGCCACATGGAGACGCTGGAGCAAGCAGGCACCGCCGGTTTTTCAGATGACAAGATCAAGGCCCATCTGACACATCAGCGCGCGCTGTACACCTATGCCTAGCAGGTTGCAGGCAACAACAAGGTGCGCGATATATACGGCCACCATGCGCCGCACTGAAGCATGACACCGAACTGCAGCTGAGCCCGTACAAGCGCCACCATAAATGCGAAGGCCGGCGCGGGCGTGTGCGCAAGTGGGTCTACAAGTGCATGATGCTGTGGCGGCTGGCACACAGTGCAGCGCTTGGCACACAGGGTTGTGTGCGCTCACAGCTTCGGGGTCCGGTCGGGCGCTGCTGGTGTCTGGCTCAGGCGCCGCAGGGGGTGTGCCGGCCTCTGGTGGCTTGGCGTCATCCTGTGACTGTGAGGGACATGGTAGCGATAGCAGGTGTTCAGCAAAGTAGCCCCATATTTGAAGAAGTTGAGTGACAGCTGCAGTTGTGCCAACAGCATGGCTTGCATCCCAAGCACCTGCTGTCAAACAAAGCCAGGTTCTCAACTGAGCGTGCGAAGAGTGTGGGTGCCAAGCATGCCTAATAGAACTCTCTTCTGCACATGCCCTCTCTCCGCAGCAATTGCACACAAGTGCGGCAGTGTCACGTGCGTAAGTCAGCGGTACCTTTGCCTCTGCAGCCTCCTTTTCCCGTGCCTCCCGCTCCTTCTCACGGGCCTTGTCGGCGTAGCTGCGGCTGAAGCCCACAAAGCGAATGCCTGGACGCTCGTAAAACATAGAAAAAGGCATGGTCAGTTGAGTGCCATTCACAGGTCACGTGTTCGCAGTATTATGTAGTCGTGTGCACCCGCCGCCAGCGGGTCATGCGAGCACGCCGATGCTGTGCCACAACCCCTGACACTTGCACCGCACAATACACCTCGCAGTGTATCTGCTCGTGACCGCATGTTCACCAGTGTTATTGTTCACTCACTGTTAGTGTTGGGTCACGGCGTATAACGTCTTTTACACCGTACGTTATACCGGCACAAGTACGGCATACTTCTACGTATTTCTACACCCAAGAACGCGATATGGTGTATGTGCAGTATCAATGTGTTCATTTACAGATATTATACCAGTATGCCGTATTTAGGTACACTGTACGGCGTAAATTACATACTTTATACGCCGCGACCCATCACTACTCACCGCCCACCAGCTCGCGCACGTCACCGGTGACGTAAGCCTCAAGTGGCAGCACTGGCCGCAGCTCAATGTAGAGTGTGACATCGGCGTGCGCAGGCAGGAACAGGTCCAGCACCTGGCAGTCCACATCCATAGGTGGCGTACAGGCAACAAAAACACACAAGGCGTGAGTGATTTCTGTCATAGCAATACGCACTCTTCACGTGCTGGACATGCCATACCCTGCAAGTCATCGAGTGTCTCACTGGGCGTGGCGATGGCACCAGCACAACCCTGCAGGGGGGGTTCGAGTCAGTGCCACATGCTGCCCTGAAACGAAGCAGCACGCGGGTGAACAACGGCGGGCATTTATCAGTGCGCTTGGTCATAGCAGTGTGTTGCACGGGCCTACCTGCGCGTACTCCCCTCTAGGCCGGGCCCTGCTGTAGATGAAGCACTGCGTCGAGCAGAAAGGGCACAGTGGGCGGGGGAGCAGCACCGGTTAGCAGCGGTGGCGAAGGGGTCAATAGAGGGTTTAGCAACAGCACAAGTGCTTCAAAGTTTCTCAGCGGGTCACAAGTCCAGTCCACAATCTGCATGGGCACAAGCCGTGTGGCACACGCCCCATGTCGGTGTGTGGCGGTATGCACGCAGACAACCACTTCATGCTAGCACCGGCTGCACGGGCGCGCAGCAGCCCTGCCGCTTGCTGCTTGCCGCGGCAGGCGAAGGTGCTGCCACCCGCACGCCCTCATCAAACTGTCAGGACTGCTAACCCATGACCAATGGGCCGTGCCAGTATCTGACGGCATGAGGAGCTGCGGAGCGAGGCATCAGGGCGCCGCAGAAGCAGGAGTGTCCGGTGTGCGCCTCACCTGTTTCCGCAGGTTGGGTATGGCGGTCAGGTACAGGTGCTGGCTGCTGACGTTGCGGACGCGCAGGGGGCGGAGCGCCTCCTCTGCTATCGGACCTGCACAGTGGCACCGCGCATCAATTTCGGCAGCAAGCAGCATCCGTGGTAGGGAACCACAGCATGGCTCATGGGAGGGGAACCGCAGCTTCTTTCTGGACGGTGGCGGTCGCAGGCAATGCCAGCTCTGCGCTGCCTACTTGAAATAGCATCTGGGCAGGGACACTTGAATGCAAATGCATGGTGTTTGTGGGTCCACTGGTTGGTGGCACCGCCAGGAAACCGGGTATGCGAAACAACTATGGTGGGCGCTGATGAGGCGAAGGTGCACAAACAATCCACCGAGCAACAACACAACCCTGCACACATGCACGTGCTACCCACATTTTTCCTCCTAATCCACTGCAAGGGTTTCCATGTGCGAAACTGATACCGATCGCTTGCGCACCAGCGTCACATACGCACACAAGGCGTAATTGACCAAGGGCTGCAATGTCGGCACCGGCGTGCACCCGTGCGGACAGCACGTGCAGGCGGTGCAGCGATGACGCACCTGTGTCATCGGGGGCTCGTTGCGGCTCCTCCGGTGGCAAGTAGCAGTTGCCAATCTGAATTTCCTGTGGGTGAAAAAAATCAGTAAGTGACGGGCGGGCGCCGGGCATTGCATACTATGAGCGGTGCAGGGCGGCCGCAGCTGAGGAGTCACCAGGCACGCTGGCACAATGGCAAGTGCTCACTACCAGCATGCACCGCAGCTGGTGCTTGCTGCTTTTGTTATTGCAGAGGGGAGGCGTGCACACGTGTGGTGCTTGCCAGTGTGGTCAGGGCGCCGCTGTTGGCGTGTAATGCCACTCACACCCGGCATAAACAACAGAAGCGTGTCTGGCCACCCATGACGTGTGTCCGAACAAGTTGCTGGAGGTGGAAATACTTCTACCTCAGCACTGAAAGTGGGTGTGCGGCACACCTCACCTGCAGCTTGCCCAGTGCGGCTGGGTCCAGGTCAGGAAAGTGCAAGTACATGGCCGGCTTCACTGACGCTGTGACGGTGACCGTCGCCTGGGGCAAAGAGTCGGGTGTGTCGTAGCCATGCCGAGGCAGAGGGCGGGAAATTTGGCAGTCAGGAGGGTAGTTCATGGGACAGGAGAGATCGCCAGTTAGTGGCTGGTGATGGAATGGCACCTACCCAGCTATGCATTAGACACGGTGCCGTGCAAGCATAGCGTCGCTACCCCACATGCCAACAGGCCAGGTACAGCCTACAGGCCACGGATGCCGCTGTTGTTGGCAGGGGCACCCAACCTGATGCCACCAGCACAACAACAATGGCAGCATTCCTGCAGTAGTGAGCAGATAGATGGTGCTGGACGGCCATCAGGGGCACGCACCTGGTCATGCTTGTTGGCCAGGTTGCGCACGACAATGTCGTGCATCCACCTGCCCACCGCCGAGGCGCGGAAGCTCAGGGTGACGTCCTGGCTGCCCTGCGGTGGCAGGGTGCCTGTGGAGTGGTCCGTGACCGCTAGCGTGTTGCCTGTGGGCTTGGACACCAGCATGACCACGTACTTGACGGGTTCCGCCTGGTCGACACGAGACAGTCATGGCAAGAGAAGGCATTGTAGGGGCGCCAGAGGTGCCACGAACACATGAGGCTCCGGAGGAGGAACAGAGAGGTGGGGCATTGGTGGTGCTCGTGCGCGCGCAGTGAATGTGGTGCACGAGCTGGCTGCTGGCATTGCGCACGAGCAGAGTTGGATGAGAGTCCAACCATTTGTCATGCGCCTGTTGCACCGGTGGGGTATGCTGCAGGTGCGACACGCAAGTGCATCCTGCCTCCCCTGGACCGCACGCCTAGCAACTTGGCGCGTGGCATGCACGGCATTGCGGCTTGAGAGAGCCGTCGCATGACCACTCACGTCTAGCTTGTCGCAGGCGTTGGTGATTGTGAAGCTTGCATCGGTGACGGTGTCCAGCGACAGCAGCCCCAGGTCCACACGCCGCTGCGCGCGTTCGATGCACAGATGGCGTGTCACAGGGGGGCATTTAGCGCACGCACAGGCATGGTGTGGAGCAATGCTCCCCGGTGTGAGAGGCGCCTGCCAGCTGGCAGGCGTACCCTGCAGGATGCGCCGCGGCTGCCCATGCACAGACACAGCTGATGGATGCGCAACCGCCGAATGAAACCAGATGGGCGGGACACAGCTAAGGAGGCATTTGAAGTACGCGCATGCAGCTCCTGAGGCGTGGGGGTGCTCAGCATGGTGTTAGTATGGCATGAGAGGGGTGGCCACACACCTGGACCTGCAGCAGCGCCTGCGGCTGGGCCTCCATCACCACCGGCACGGCAATCCGGTAAGTGCCTGGAAGAGAAGACGCATCATGGAATGCGCACAGCATGCGGTTGTGGCAAACCAGGCTGCTTCGTGCCAAGCGACACAGCTGGCCTGGGACAGCAGGGTTGGTGCTGAAAAGGTGCACAGCGCAGGTTGCCGCAGCCACCTTAGCCATCTTATTTGCTCGCACTCAGTTAGCGCCAGCGAAAGCCGTTAATGGCGCATGCGGCACCACTTGTTGACCGCCAAGATTGTGTCGCCTGCGGGAACCCTCTAATGTCGTGAATGTGGGCGGCGCACGCACTCTTGCGTGGCAGCCTTCCCTCTAGGACCGTGCATTTCAGCGGCTCAAGCACTGTTGCGTGGCTGCCTACCCTTTAGTGCTGTGATTTTGAGTGGCTTGCGCACTATTGCATGGCCGCCTAAGCTGGCTGGCGGGTGCATGGTGGGGACCCACCTGATGGCGTTGCTGTCGCCTGCGCACCGCCTGCGCCGCTCAGCGCGGCAATCGCCGCACTGCATGCGTCAATTGCAAGCACAAGTGGGAAGACGGCGCAGTTATCAGTTCCCGCACGCTTCACACATGCTGCCGCCTGAAGCGGACCTGACGACATGCAACTGCCAGCTGAAGCAGCTATGGCAAGGCCCCTACGTGGGTCCGCAGGTGCTCATCAGCAACAGCACACGCAAAGGCCGTGATGTGCATGCGCGCTGTTACGGCTACCTACAATGCGCCGGAGCGCCCGTGGCGTGCGTCATGTGGAAAGGGGCCCACACACAAGCGAACACGCATGCAACAGACTGCCTGCAGCTACAAACTGTTTGCATACCTCCTTGCTGTGGCCCCGTCAATGTTTGTCGTGTAATCCATGGCCTGCAAAGTGGCGCGCACAGCACATGGAGTGAGTGGAATTTGTTCAACCCTGCAGCCAGCTACCACCACTACATGTGCAGCTGCCGCCTGGAGCCAAGCGACTTAGCAAGGCGGGCGGTACTGCACGTCGCAAGCGTGCGCAGCAATCTGGCATGCAAGCACAGGGGCGTACGGCGCGCATGGGTGTGGTGCATCTCATACTTTCCTTGATGACACGAGCACCTCCTAGATTGAAACTTAAGCTGTTTAGGTTCAAATGCCAAGTGCAGATGTGACACGCAAGAAACGCACAATGGTCTCCATATGCTTCACTGTTGGATGCGCACAATAGCAGAAGTGCTGTGGGGTATGTGATGCGATCACACCTGTACCAGAACCGCGCCGAAGCGCTCCTTGCTGCCCTCCGGCGGAAGGTGCGCAGCCACCGCTGACACCGCCTGACCATTGCCGCAGGGAGGGAAACACAGCGAAGGCGCATAAGACGTCATGTTCAGCACGCGCGCCATCGCGCACGCAACGCAGTGGCAGCTGGACAACACGCCAAGCCTTACACAGGCTGTCCGCTCCCCAATAGAGTACCGCAAGCACAAGTGCGGCGCCTGCCGCTGCGCTGTGGGCTGAGACCTTGTCACCAGAGTCAGCGATCAATGCGCGGCCGCCGCCGCAGCTGCTGCATGCCAGCGCCGTACTAGCGGCAGCTGTGGCGCCGCCCGCTACAGGCGCGCAACCATTGCCATGCGCGCTCATGCACGAACCTGTGCGGTGAGTCTGGTGGAGATGTCGATGGAAGCGGCCGCCGGCAGCGGCACCACCTGTTGGGCAAGGGAACCGCAGCGGCAGGTGGTGGGACTGGTAATGAACCAGCAGCAGCTGCAGGAGGAGGCGGGGAGGGAGACTGCCTTGTCCGCAGGCAGTTAAGGGGCTGGCGCCTCGTCCAGCATCTGGCGCCTTACACGATCACTTGTGGCAGAGGCACTGCGCAGCCGCCGCAGGGCGTGTGCTCAGCATATGCAGGCGCCAGCCACCTGCGAGAGAGCTGAGCCACAGTTCTTTTCGTCGCAGCATTGCGGACTTGTGCAGAAAGAAGGGAGCATGCCATGTAAGTTGGTGATCGCGCCACGGGTCTGGCTGGCAGCTGAGGCAAGCACGGCGAGTCTAAGACTGTGTCGCATACCGTGGTGTGGCACTTTATGTTGCTGTGGCATGACGAAATCGCTTAGGGTATGAGGCTCAGAGCATGCACTGTGACAACACAAGCACCGGATTGTCACTAGCCAAGTCACCCACCAGCACATGTGTGTAGGCAGCGCCGCTACCTGCTCCTGGTGCCTCCTTGGCGCCAGGCCTGGAGCAATGCGGAGCAGCGCAGCAACACAGAGCATGCTCATCCCAGGCAATGGGGCAGTCACACACATGCCAGGCGCCAAAGGCAATCGGACATGGGTTTTTTGCCACATGTGCGCTTCATAGTTCAAGGCGTGTCATGCACGGCAAGCATGCCAGCCGCAGCACGCACCGCAAGTTAGGCAAGTGCGCGGCAAGTGTAGCAGGTGCTAAGCGAGGGTGGGATGCCTGCCAGAGCTGGTGCGTCGCGCCACCTGCCGCTCCCCTGCCAGTGGCAAACAGCATGACTGCGCCGTAAAAGTGCGGGATCTGTGCTTGAAGCCGCTGCACTTGCCTGAACTGCAGTGGGTGGTGCACTCCCGCTTTGTTGACCAAACGCTGCTCGTTGCTGGACGCTGCATCGCCAACACAGAGCGCGTACACGAGCAGACGAGCATGCTCAGCAGCAGCATTGCAAGGCTAGCCGCGCTTTGCAGCTGCGGGTGCAGCAGGCTTGCAGCCGCGCCACGCACCATGCCTCTGTCACGCGTACTGACCCGGCCACTGCGGCGCATACAGTGACACCTCTGCCCTGCACCGCCGCTGCCAACAGCGCCCGCACAAGCTGCTCAGACGCAACAGGGCTGCACTTGCAGCTGCTGCGGGTGCTGCTTACCAGGTGAACCCGAGGATGATGCGGGAGATGATGGCATGGACGGCGGGCAGCTGGTGCGCCCTGCCTCATCGGGCCCTGCAGCGAGCCCCTGCACGACGCCCCAGCTTATCTTCACTCTGCGTGGCGCATGCAGCCGTGCACGAGTGCGTGGGCAGACGGCACAATGGTGTGAGCACGCGCTGCAGCTGTTGGGAGCGTGAAAACACGAGGGTGCACGTTGTCAGGGGGGGCTGCGTCTCAGTGAAGCGGTAGTGTCTGTCACATGCTGCAGCAGCCGGGACTATATGGATTGGCCAGAGTGGAGGTAGACTGTGCTGTTATGTTTGGCACGCACGGCAAACGTCAAGATGCACATCGTATGGCCCTTGAATCTGTGAATTTACCACCCAGGTGTGGCAACGTAGTGCACACGCCCCCGCAGCCCCCCCCCCCCCCGCCGCCCCCCTCCGCTCGTTCCGCACAGCACAGCGCCACGGCACACTCCTGCACATGCATGCAACTGCTGAGCAGCACTGAGCGCACCCAACACCCTCCCCGCACATGCACCGCACCCACCGTATGTCCGTGTCCAGTACGGAGTGAATGGAGAAGGACGCACGCGAAGCCTCCGAGGCGGCCAGCTTCATGGCCTCTCGCGGGTTCTCGCGCGGCAGCAGGCGCCCCTGAGCCACCATCTGCGCAGGCGGCGGTTGACACAGTGGTGCAGCGGCAGTTATGGCGACCGGGGTGGCAAGGTGTGCACGCGGCGGCAGTGGAACTTGGGAGGGGGGTGGGGTGTGCAACTGAGGTGCCATGCGGTGTAGGGTCGCCCAGGCTCAGCAGTGGCCGCGGCAATACGAAGGAGGTGTGCTTGGTGACGCGGCCGTGCTGGGCACACACAGGGTGGCGGGTGCACCTACAAGTGTTTAGTCACACCCCACTGTGACGATTACCGCGCAAGCCAGCAGCGCTGAGCGCTGTGATCACTGGCCGTGGCAACACGGCAAGGAGGCGTGATGTGTGACACAGCGGCGCTGGGCACAGGGTGGCGAGTGCACCTACAAGTGTTTAGTCGCACCCTGCTGTGCCGATTACGCGGCAGCCAGCAGCGCTGTAAGCAGTGGGCGCAGCAACACGGCAAGCAGGCATACTGGGTGACGCGGCGGTGCTGGGCACAGGGTGGCGAGAGCACCCACAGGCACGATTGGCAACCGTTTTGTGCTGGTAACCGTGGCAGCCAGCAGCACTGTGAGCGGCGGTGTGTGGGAGTACCGCCCTACTGTGCCGATTACCGCGGCAGCCAGCAGCGCCGTAACCGGCGGTGTGTGGGGGATGCGTTGCTGTGCACTTGCCTCACGGATGCCGTCGCCCTCCTCTGGGTCCACCTCCAGGGTGCAGTACTGTGCAGACGGCAATACAGGCACAGCAGTCGCACAAACGGCATGCGGGTTTGTGGGGTGTCGGCGAAGTGAGTGCACATGGGACGCCGCCATGTAGTAATGCGGCGCAAGGCGTTGAGCACCCTGGCATACGCCACGTACTACGAATGGAACCCCGCCTGTTCTCGAGCGGCGGTGGTGCTTGCCCTGTGTGAAGCAGTTGCTACGGCTGGTGGCTGGCTGGCTGCGGCAGAGAGAAAACCTGTGCGCACTGCCACCGCCGGTCAGCACGCTGCAAACACTTTGCACATCGCACACTGCGGGTGGGCGACAATAGACACACACCCGCGCCACGCGGCAGGCGCACATGCTGCATAGAACCACAGCCCCCCAGGAGCACCACCTGCCGTGCTTGCCTGAGCAACGGTGCAGAAGAACGGGCGGCGCAGCGCTAAGTCCAGCGGGGTGTCAGATAGGTCGGGCGTTGAGCCCCTGCTGAGCACACTGGCACTGTCCAGCTCGCTCGCCGCAGTGATGACTGCAAGGTGCGGCAGCGAGGACTTGCGCACCGCGGGGCGCAGCAGCGGCAAACCACTGCCTCCTGAGTGGGGTGGTGGGGAAGGGGGCGCCGGCATCGAAGCGGAGGGAGGAGCGGCAAGGGCAGGGGCAGGAGCGCGTTAGTTGACGCCAAGTGTCGCCCATGTCAGTCGGAGAGGTGTCACAGGAGCAGGTAGGCAAACAGCCTTTTGTCCAAGGTTTATAGTGACCTGTGGCGCTTTGTGCAATCTGGCATGGCAAGGGTCACTTCATGAGAGACAGACAGGAGCATGCTGACAAGGCATCAAAAGTGTGCGGGACTGGTAGACTGCATCCAGCTGGGGCACTGAGCCAGCGCTCTTCCGCGGGTGACACTGTGTGTGTGCAGCAGGTGTGTGTGTACCAGTGGTGGTGGTGCTCGCTTGAGATGCAGCGGTGACGTGAACTACAACACAGTCACATGCTGCGCACATTGCCGCCGCTTCCAATGGCGACGACTCAAAAGGGCAGGCCCGTGGCGCCAGGGTGCAAACCAGCCTGCAGCCTCTCCTCTCTCTCTGCCCGACACACGGTGCCGGCATCAGATCATGCTTCACTTGCCAGCTTGCTACAGCCTCGATATCACCACAAAAGCTGGTGTTGAGGCTTCGCTCCCCCGTGGCAGTGGCAATAACCGCGCACGCATGCCGCCAATCAGCTAGGCAGCTCACCTATGGCAGGGGCGCCATCGCGCGCGGCGCCGCCCGTGCGAAACGACGCCGGTCTTGAGAGCGGGAGGGCGGGCCCACGAGCAAACCCTTCACCCTCAGGTGGTGTCACGGCGGCGTCGGCAGGGGCGAGCAGTGCGTGGGCAGCCACTGCCTCTGCACCTGCGCATGCCACAAGCGCGGTATAGCACAGTCGTCAACAACGCGCGCAGGTGACAACACGTGTGAAAACTAGCGGTGTCCGGAGGGGCACATGGAAAAGTGGCGGCACAAGCTGCGCTGCCCCACCGCCACAGGCGTACCACTGTTGTACTTCCGAAGTAGGAAGTAAGGTACAATTTGATACGTCAGCTGTCACTGTGCTTGCGACAGATGTGCGTGCACCAGCAATGAACAAACATGCAGCCTCGCAACAGCCCAAAAGCAACCCGCCACGGGGACTCACCAAGCTTGACAGCACGGTGCGGGGTGCACCCACGCCGCCCCTTTAGCAAAGCGGGCAACCACAGCTGGTCACCACCAGCCGCCTCCCAGGGGAACGTACGTGCGCAAGTGCGGTGCGCAACAAAGCACCTTGCTTGCCACAGCACTCACCTCCTTCCGTTGCGCCGGGTGGCATAGCCGGTATGGGCGTGGCGGAGCGTGGCGAGGACAGAGTGGAGGAGATGGCCACCGTCGACGCGGCGGAGAGCGCTGCCACGTACGCCGCGCTGTTGCTGAAAACCTCCGCGCCACAGGGCAGCTGCCAGAGATGCAGCGAAGTGATGGCCGGCGGGGGGGGCACACGCAACACAGAGGGGGACACAGGGACGCCTCGGGCACTAAAGTGATGCCAGGCAGGGGGCACACGCAACATGGAGGTGTATACATACACGGAATAGCAAGCATGCGTTTTTTTACATGCGCTATTTTTTCACCGCTCGCGGACAACTGAGCAGCGCGGCCGCGCGGACAAGGCGCCCACGGGTGTGTACGTGGCGCGGGTGCTTGCAAAGGTCTGGGCTTGGCGCTTCACACGCGCGTGCAGTGTGGCGTGGCTTTGTGTGCGGGGGCGCCGGAAGGAGTTGGTGGCAGCGCAGTGTGTGTCGTGGCGTCAGTCGCACCTCCTTCACGACGTCCTCGTTCCTGCTCTCGTACAGCCGGATGACGCCTGCTCAGCAGACAACGGCCAGCGCAAGGACAGATGAGCACAGGGGCTGAGCAGTTTTGCGAGCCCAATGGGGACGCGTGTGCAGCAGTGCTCATGTCCTTTGGCTACAAGCTACGGAGGCAGTGCTGCTGCATGCACATACACACTGGGACAGTGAGATAGAGCAGCAGCGAGCGGCATGGGCAAGGAAGGGGGCAAGCCTAGTTAGCCACCAAATTGAGCAGCAAGCACTGGCCATGTGGCCACAGCCCACGCAGGCTCAGTGGTGGGCACCAGCCTCTGCAAGCGCAATGGCACCAGATCGTCTGCGATGAACGGAAAGCGCCACACATAGCGTGAAGAGGCTCGCACAGTGCACGCAACGCCGGACTGTGGGGGGGCAGGTGAGTTACCCAAGCTGCCACCGGTCACGTCCCGTCTTCACAAAAGGCGCCTACGCTACACAGGTACTTCCTAAAGTATACTTCTACTTCTTGACTGCTTTGCACTTGTGGGTGTGTAAGAACCCAGGTCAAGCATGGCATTTCCCGTGGACCTGTGGGAAGTCGCAGCTGTGCACTGTCAAATCCAGGAAGCATATGAGCAGACAGACTGGGCGGCAGTCAGCTAGGACTGCACCTGGCTGAGCGGCCGTCGGCTACTAGCGTACTAGTGGTACCACATAGCAAGGACAAAATAGTGTATGCTACTAGTACAAGTACAATGTCCTGCGCTGCTGGCACATACAGTGCTTGCAGTCCAGGCAGGCAGCCGGCAGGCACCGCAAACACGCGGTCGCCGGCCCTGGCCGCCCTGCTCTACACGGTTCCGCGTGCCAAATGGACATGCCAGCACGGGTGACAGCGCGTGGGGATGCCAGGCACACGCCAAGCATGACGCACCTCGGAAGACCTTCTTGCCCTCCCAGTCCTGAAAATTGGTGCCGGGGGCAAACGCCACCTGGGGTGCAGTGCAGGGCGTGAAATGACGCATGATATGAGGTAGGTGGTGCAGGCGGAGATGGCAGTTGGCAGTGGTTGGTAGACGGCATTGGCCGCTGCCAGCTGGAGCAGGTGTGTGGCGGCAATGAGGTCTGAGCACCTGCAGCTGCACGTGTGTGTGCCATGTGCCAATATACTGTAGTCCACGAGGTACCGCCCCAGATGGATCAGCGAGGGAGACGTCACACACACCATATGCGCTGGTACCAGCTCTGCGAAACCAGAACCACGAGCCTTAAACAAGCCACACCCTCGACCTACATGCGTGTGTGTGAGTGACTGTGCCGAGGTAGCTGCCTCTCTCGCACTCACCGACGCGGTGATGCTGGCGGTGCTGTCGGCTTCGAGGCTGAAGGTGAGGCCGTTGCCCTTGGTGCGGTCGGGGCCCGACACGCTGAGGCGCCGCTGGGCGGCCGCGGACATGGCCAGGTGCCCGTCCGCGTCGCTGTCGCTCTCGCTCTCGCTCATGCTGCTCAGCAAAAGGTGGACGCGCCACACAGCAGAGCGCACACAGGTTGCACCATGATGTCAAAGTTTTCATCAGCAGTGCCTGGGCGTGCACTGTACCGTGTGGTCCTGGGGTCCAACTGCCAGTGTGTGTCGCCACCGTTGGCGCACTCTGTGGCTTGTTTGCTGCTCAGAGTGAAGTGACAAGGCGTTGGCAGCTCGTTTGTGGAGGCCCATGCGCAGCGGTGGTCTAGGGCCAGTTCGCCACAGCACGCCGCACTGACGCAGGCGAGCACCACAAAGTTGCGGTCGCAAGCTTGCATTGCATCAACGATGTCGCAACACTAAGGCAAGGGCGTCGGTCATGTCCCGCTACACAAAGCCAAGCGCGTGTGGCCATGTGAGTCCGCGGGAGCACGCACCTTGTCTCATCCGCATCGTCGCCGCCGCCCGCATCGTCCGCTGTCCCGTCCAGCTTCTGCCGAATTTTCTCAATCTGCGGAGGTGCGCCGGCGGACATGGGAGCGCGGTCGTCACCACGCAGGCACTTTCGGTAGTATGCTTCGCGTGCACAGCCTGGCAGTGCTCCTCTGTGCGCACCATCATTCACTTCAACACATGGATGGTGATATTGGTGTCCAGAGCAAAGGGTGTGTCACGCCAAGCCATGCGGCACCGGCAAGGCTCGTGGTAGGCCACACAAGCACCTGCGCCTGCACAGTCTGCAACGCTCTGTCACCTCTGGGCTGAGATGGCGTGTGAGCTGCGAGTGATGCAGGTGCTGAGAGAAGTGTGGCCACGGTGCTCAGGTACTGGAGCAACCACAACCACATGCTGTGGTGCGCCATCGAGTGGCAGCGGTAGCGCCAGGTCTGCTACACTGGTGCGGTGTGGCACTGGCAAGGGCAGCGCATCTCACCTTGGCCAGCAGCTTGGACACTTTCTGATCACGCCCCTTGCGCTCTGCAATCCTGAGCTTGAAGGCATAAGCCTCCAGCTTCTCCTGTTGCACGTACAGAAGCGCCAGCAGCGAGGTGGCAGCACAGTCGTCGGCAAGGTGATGTAGCGCGCGCCCATGCGGCCCACACAGTGTGTGCTCAACAGCCATGTACCAGTTCACCAGCCAGTAACCACTGTTGTGCGGCAGCATGGCTGCTGAGAGACAAGCGGGATCCTGAGAAAGACCAGTGTAGATGCTGCTGCGGCTGATAAGTTCATACCGTACACTCATGTGAGCACCACGCCTGATGGCCACCTCGCTGGTGCTATCAATATCGGTCGCCACAATAGGCACCATATCGCAGGCTGTGAGCATGCATGTGGCAGATACATGTATGAATGCGTGATGGCATCAGGTACTCACCTCCAGTGCCGCACGCTCCTCAGAGCTGCACAGGCACAACGAACAGGGCAAACAGCGGCAGCCAGTGCAGGTAGTCATTGCACCAGCTGCGTCGGCCTGTGATAGCCAGTTGAAGCTTTGGTGGCATGCAAAGGCTTGCCGGAGTCACCAGATCATGCCTGGCACTGCTGTGCCACCATAGGCTGCAGCACACCCGTTGTGTGTGTACATCTACAGTCTTTGGTGCGCTGGCACATGAGTCATGTTCAAGCCATGTGCAGCATGAGCATCAGTGACAGGCACCCGCTGCCAAGCACTGCACCCTCAACAGAAAATGCTCAACTGCAACAACGCAGTGCAAATGACTATGCGCACCTGATGCCTGTGCCAGGCTTGGCATCCAGCACAAAGCGGAACTGCGGCACGTAGAAGCCCTCCTCGGACAGCTCCCCTGTGCCTGCGCTCAAGCGCGGTCAGCGCGCGGCAGGAAGCAGGCGTCAGCAGCAGCAGCGGCGGCACTGCTGAGCAGCAGCAGCAGGGGTGGCAGCAGCGCTCAGCAGCGACAGCAGCGGCGGCAGCAGTAACAGCAGCAGCCATGGCGCTGCCGCAAGATAGTGGTGGCATGCACCAGGTGACCGGTGGCAACGCGCACGGGCGCTGTGGGTGTAAACCATGCGAATGCTTCTACCCACCCGCACGGCGGCAAGTGCTGTGCTGTGTGAGCTTCGTAGCAACAGCGACAGGCCAGGAACCTTTGCGCCAAACACTAGCCACCCATGATGTCAAGCAGGCACTGCTTGCGCTGACAGGCTGCGCAACCAGAAAACCTAAGGCGCAAGCTGTTGTCACCTGCAGCATTTGGCTCCGGCGTCTGCGGAAGTTGTGGGGACGGCGCTGCCTCGGGCGGAGAGTCCGGCGAGGGCCTGATGGCCGCTTCTGCCGCAGAAGCGTCCTGCAAAGTGAAACAGTGCGTAGGCGCACCTCACTTTGCTGAGAACACATGATGCCAGAATGCCATGTGTCCGTCCGCACTTTCGCACCAAAGATACGGCAATAAACGGGGGCGCGGCACTTGCGCGCATGCCATTATTCAATTTCAGCAACCCTGTCGGATGCGGCATGACGATACGCGCATGACACTGAGAGTGAAAGGACAAACTATTCAGTGGCTGGGCTGCCCTGCGTGCCGTCAGCTGCCAAAAGGCAACGGTCTGTGGCGGTGTCCGTTGCTGCATCAGCAAAAGCGCCGGCACAGGCCAATCCCACGTACCGGTTGTGGGGACGCCATGGCTCCCAGCCCTACACCAGCGGGCACCAGCAGCAGCGCGGCAGAACAGGCAAGGCATCAGTTGGGAGTGCAGAGGCTGCGCCAGGCTAGGGCAGGCGCAACAAACGACGTGATACAAGGCGGCACCCCTCCAGTGCAGGTTGTGCTACAAAAGACTGGTAGCACACCTGGTGTACGTCAGATAGGTTGACTACCGATTCTAACTAAAGTTTTGGGTGTGCGTGGGTGGATGCACACTCCGTGCCCAGCGGATGTAAGTTGTGGGCGCAGCCACGAGCACGTCCTGGGAAAGCGCACCAGCTGGCAGTGCATTCCTGTCGAGTGGTGCGTACTTGGTGTGTGCCAAATGACACCACGGCGCTATTTGCAAGCTGCCTGCTGAGCGGACTGCAGTGCAACCCCCATGAGCTCCAATCATGGAGCAAACTGCACCCACATCAGCACCAGCGCTTTGCCCTACTTATTGTATAAAGTACGGACACAGCTGTCACAGCCATCCTGTTTTGTTGTGCAACGAGTGAAGCGAGTGTGGCATGGAGCCTACCGTGGAGGTCTTCCAAGTCCACTCCCGCGGCAGCGCCGGCCACGTCCTCCGGCTGCGCCAGGCGGCCCCGGTTCAGCGCTGCTCCACCACGCAGAGGTGGCCACATAAGGATGCAGCAGTGGCAGTACAGCAGGGGTGTGGGCGATGCACTGCAGCCAGCACCACATAAATGCTTGGGATTGGGGGGGGGGAATGACACGCCTGCCGGCGAGTTCCTTTTTCAGCAGTGGCTGCGCCGCGTGCGCCAAAATAGTACTTACAAGTGCGAGAAATAAGCTGGATTCGGGACGCGTGCAGTAAGCGAAGCACAGAAACACGGCAATTATGTGCATTACACAGGTTAAACCGTGTGCCACCTTTGTCTGGGGCACCACATGCGCTCCGTTAAGCGCGGGAGCACGTTGGCTCCCAGGACAATGGTTAACCTTTCCCGTACATCGGGACAAACTACCAGCGTGATGATGACGCACATGTTAGCAGCGAACACACACGTCAGGAGAACTGCTTGAAACGGCTTTGGCTGCCGCGCATGTGTTGTGCCTGCCATTGTGTCCGGGCACACCCGCACCTATCATTGGACAGCATAGGCGGCACTGCAGTGCCCACGTGGCCTCAGCCATGTTATGCAGCAGCCGTGTGGGTTGCCGCAAACGGAACGGCAGTGAATGGCGCGACACATGCAGGGCCTACCTGAAAGGTGCACTGTGTCGCCCTCCACCACAAACTGCCGCTTGCGGGGCGTCGTGTTCCGCACCGAGACCTGCAGAGCGCGGGCAGCGGTTGGCGTGCTTGATTCTTGAAAAACTTGTATCATTGCATCAATCAAACGGTAGGGTAATTGGCTTTTTGTACGGTTTGTTGTGCCACCACGTCCACGTATGCCAGTGCAGGCGTAGCAAGGGGAAGGCAGGCAACCTGGATTGCATGCGCGAAACAGCAGGCCCGCATTGGCACAAACACCACTGACTGCGGCACAGCTGGGCACGGACAAGCGCATTTGTAGGCTACTGCTGGAGGCGGCGCTGCTTGCGTCGCCAGCGCACCCCACCTGCGGCCGGCTGCTACCGGCGGCGTACAGTGTGCACCTTGTACAGGGCTGCTACCGAGCTGCTGACCCGGCAATCACACGTGAGAGTGACAGCTGCTGAGCACGTGGGTGGTCTGCTTAGCAGGGAAGGCTCACCCGGATCAGCGCGCGCGGCGGCTCGCCCACAAGGCTCGGGCCAAAGAGAACCTCCGCGGGGGGGGATATGAGCGCAAACGTCTCTGGCTTGTACACCTTGGCCTTGATGGTGATCACCTGCGGCAGTGCTCAGCAGCGGCAGCACCATCACCTGTACTCAGCAGTGGCGCCTCGCATAGGTGCACAGCTGGCGCGGCGTAAAGCGTCGAGGTGCAGGATATTCATCTGCAATGCGGAGCGGCAGCTGTAACTGGCGTCCGTGGTGACAGCGCCGTTGGCAATAACACTGCTGCTGCGTTGGCGGCGGTTGCAGCGGCAGTGCACCGCAGGCGCACTCTGCAGCTGTGCTGTGTGTGGTGTGCCCCTTTGTATTCCCCTTTTTTCTTGTTTCAATGTTCTACTTCGAAGTATTAGATGTTATCTCCGGTTTTTTGAACTACATTGTACACTGGCTGCAAGTGTGCAGCATGCAGGTCCTGCGCCACAATGCCTCGTCGCACTCCTGTAAGCCTGACGCTCCTGGCGGCGTCTGATACAGTGAGACACACTGGATACTGTCGCATCAAAAATGTACAGCACAGAATCAGCCGCGCCACAGAAAGTACAGGAATATTTTTTGGAGTACTTTGAAGTGTATACTTCGAAGTAGGTCAGCACAAAACCAGAGTAGCTTGGCAGCGACAAGCACATTTGAAAACCGAGAAAAAAAAAAACACTGACAGTTAGCACTGGGCGCACCTGAGAATGGCAGCACTGGAGGGCAAGGAGCCATACAGGTGTCCCCCCACCTGACTGTAGGCACCTAGCTTCAAGTAAAATGTTGGATCGTTGTGCACAATATACAACAATACTGCTACTGTACCGGGCGGTACTATACTTCAGAAGTACCTACGTCGCACATGCATGTACCGCACTGTAGTGCCAATTTCAACTTTGTTGCGGCAGGTACCTGGGTGTTGCTCTCGTCCTGCACGTTGGTGATTGACAGAGTCTCCGAGAACGGGCCCCCCAGGCTGCGCACAATGGAGCACCAACCACGGGCGGGTGCAAGCGGCTGGGAAGTGAGAGCACGGAGCCCAAGCCGCCTCTGTGACAGGGCTTTGCCTGCCAGTGCAATCGGTACCATATGCACCAGTGCTTGTGCGGCCGCATGGGCCACATGCAGTTGCTAACCACGCGCAGTTGCTCAGCGCGCAGCTTTTGGCGGTGTGGCGCGGCAATGCTCCACGCCAGCGGGCTCACTGCGGTCTGAGACAGCCCTCGGGGCGCACTGCAGCAAAGCTGGTGGAAACAGCACCGAGGCAGGCATGTGCGCTGCGCACACGCCTGCACGGTTGCTTGTGCAGAAGTATGGTGTGGTGTGGGATCCATTTACTAGCGTGCATTTGCTGGTGCCACAGTGTGCATTTGCTGGTGCCTTTGTGGTGCACCATCACGGTACCTGGGTCTGAAGACAAACTCGATCTCCGCGGAGCGGTGCGCGGGGATGATGCCCTTCCTTCCCTGCGGTGCGGCACAGCATGCGGAGCATGAGCTCAGTGTGTTGGGCTGCAACGGTAGCAATGGTACGTGCTCACCGCACCATGCATGGCGGGAACAGCAAGGGAACCAGCGACAGCTGCCACTGCAGAGGTGGCGGGGGATGACAGCCGCTGGCAGCCATGTGGTGGTGCACAATGGGTGCTGACCATGCGGGCACGGGGAACTGGAACGTTTAGGTAAAGGGCTAGGTATTGTGGCTTAATTGTTTCTTTGCTAGTTCATGGCATTGCTCTCACCCTATGTAGGCGAACCAAGGTAACATCTGAAGGATAGAAGAATAAATTGTACGAGGTATGTGGGTTCTAGTTGTCCCGTATTTTTTTTTAAACAAAGGTAAATATGTATACCCACTTTTATATCTGTTGTCAATTATTTGAAGATGTTTAAAAATTTTAATGCCTCACTTACAGAGCTTTTGTAGGCTATCAACACGCAATAGTTTTATGATGTCATATCCTGTTCACCAGATTTAGCAAGTTCATATTTGGCAGTATTCGGCAAAAAAATAAACCAACTTGACAATAGAGACGCTTTGTTCCTTTTTAAATAAAGTTCAGTCAGTACAGTACGGGCCCGCCCTCAAGGAGGAGGGTATCAAATCCACAAGCTTTGCATTTCATCAGTATTTTCAAAGCCAATGTCTGCAAAAAAGAATGAAATGAAACTAAATGTTGGGACAAGGAATGGACTGAAAAAAACTGTATTCATGAAAATTCATACTCCTGCGGCAGGGTACAACGCGTGCAGAGTATGTGAGAGCATGCATCAATGCAGGCAGGTGCACATCACCACTGTCGTTCCTAAAGCACGCAACAGAGCGCATTTGTTCACCAACACATGCATGTCGGCAGGGCTGGCGTGTCATTGTGTGGCGCCTGTGAGGAGGACGTACTGTACCTGTGGCACAATGAGGAAGCGGCTCGAAATGGAGCGGCTCTTGCTGATGCTGCAGTGACAAAGGGCGGCACACAGGAGGGCAGCATGGGGGACACACCTTTGATTATCACCAGCACAGGGCACCTGCACCAGATGCTGCACGAGCGCACTGCAATGCATTTCAGGGCATGCAAGGTCTGCCAGTGGGCTTGACGTCCCTTGTGGAACAACAGGGGCAAACAACTGGCTAGCCGGCAAAAGTTGCAATCCAGGCCTTGTATTAGCACTGCCATCCGTGACAGCTGCCAGGGACGCGCAACGCCTTGCATTGTCAGGACAGCACACATGCCTGTGTGTGTCGCAATCCCACCAATCCCTGCACCAAGCCATACCACATTTAACAAAGGTTACGCCCGTTTTGGCAAGAGCCCTTTGCTGCCCCCCCCACGCAGGAAAAACAGTGTATGCGAGCGCGGGCACCTGTAGAGGAGCGGAACTGGGGACCGGTTGGAGATGGCGACGGTTCGGCTGGCGTGCTCGCCCACGGCCACGCGTCCAAAGTTGATGTTCTTCTGCGCTATTGCCATCTGCGCGAGCCGCACCGCGCAGCGCAAGTGTTGCCAGCAGATGCGCGTGTCAGCACATGCACGCAGCGCGGCTGTGAGTGCTGCTGTGATGTGTGAAATGCCATAGACAGGTAGTGCTGAACCACATTGCAAGCAAGTGCTGCTGTGATGTGTGAAACGCCACAAACAGGTTGTGCTGAACCACATTGCGTGCACGCCGGGTGGCCACAGCGCCCGTCAGGCACAACCGACGTGGTAGGATTAAGACGTGCCTTGGTAGCCTGCAGCAACCCGCTAGAGGGGAGAACTGCTGCGCTAGCTAAAAGGAAGCTAGAGCAATGAGCTCTGTGCTGGCACCAGCAATGCTCAAAGCCACCCCCCTCACAAGAGCGAAGGTGAGCAGACGAGGACAGCACAACCATCCTGCTCATAGGTGATAGGTCACCCCACCACTCGACGCTGCAGCAAGTGTGTGCACTTTGGGCTGACCTCACTGCGGCAGGCCTTGGCCCGGACCAGCAGACCCCTGCAAGTGCAGCGGCGGCACCAGCAGCGGTGGAGAGCACACAAGCAGAAGAGCAGGTGCGGGCAATGACATGCAGGTGTGACTTTGCGCGCTGCAGCGTTTTTTCCCCTGGAGTGTGTTAGTGTCGTGCACATGCGTGCTAGTCCCCCGCTACAAATGACAAACATCCTGTGATGACTTCGCGTTTTATTTTCGGTACGCATACTGGGCATGCAAGACCAGCACATCAGGGTCCTTATCTGCATCATGACACCCAACTCGAGAGGAAATACGGGTCAGCGGGTAGAAAATGAATAAATATGTAAAAGAACAGAAAGCGGCACAACAAGGGGGTGGGATGCCTTCGCATAAATTTGATTTCGCACCTGACGCGCAGCTGCTCCTTCTTCTGCTGCCCCCCACCGGCGCCACCTCTGCTCCCACCCAGGGTGAGTGGCGGGGAGCCGCCTGGGACGCAGCCGCAGCAGTGAGCAGCACAGCAGGTGAGTGAAGTGCAGCTGGTGCAAGGGCATATGTCTACTGCACTCACAGCGCGCCCGCAGGTGCATGCACTCACCGTTGCTATGGTGCTGGGCGTTGCAAGTGCATTCAGGTAGCGCGGCATTAACCAAACTAACAACGGCGGCAGGTGGCGTTGGGTCAACCATTTCAAATCGGCACAGCTGGTGGAACCCAAGAAGCAACGCCATGGCACCTTACAAACTACTTAATGCCACTACGCCAGCAAACAAAAAAAAGTATTTTGTATTGCAGTGTTGCCCCACGCAGGGCATCTATGCGGTGGTGCTGCATCGGTTAATGTCACTTTCAGACAAGGCTGCACACTCACCTTGCCCCGCCGGAGCTCCGTGCTGCACAACCCTGTGCAAACACAAGCGGGAGCCGCGTTAAGCCAGCAGGGGCATCAATGCAGCGGTGTCAATGCACTGCGATGATGTGCACGATACCACACCAAGGGTTTGATCCTGTAACAACACGCAACCCTGGCGATGTGCACAACCACTTGGGCTGCATGTCGCACGCGTGGTGATGCGTAGACACAGGTGACTGCAGCTTGGCGTGCTGCCTCAGTGTGCTGCGCACGCCTGCCACCATAACACCACACACACCAGGCAGTGCACGGATGTGCCATAGATGCACACAGCACACATGTGCACGCTGCGAGGCAAGCGGCACAGCACAGCGCACGCCGCCACGTACCTGCGCAGGCTGTGCGGGATGTGGTTGGCGAAGACGTTGAGGAGGCGCATGTGGATGGTGCGCTCCACCTGCGCCACCAACACAAAACACACACAACACACACACGCGCACACGCACACACACGCATGCACACACACACACAGAGGCTCCAGACGCTGAGTGTCAGGCTCGCAGTGCAGCGCAGGGTAGGCGCCTTGCAGCATGCGCGGCACAATTTTGAGAGGCCTCGGCTGTGCGTCGCTTGTGGCACCGCCATCGCCTGGTGAAGGTGGCAGCATGCCCCAGCCGGGGGCGGGCATGCCAGGCAATGGGGGCATGTGCTGTCGGTGGCACCTGTGAAGTAGCCGGACGCACCTGCAAAGTAGCCAGTAGCATGGGTGCCGGTACTGTGTACGAAGGGGGTACTGCCAACAACTGCATGTGGCTGTGCAGGCGCCACGCAGTGACCGGCACTGCAGAGGCTGCTATGTCATGTCCGCTTGCTGACTTAGCAGGGCTAATTAAAAAGCAAGGAGCGTGTGCACATTCTGCAGCGGTGGCTTCCCCTTGCAGGTGGGGAGGCCACTCACCACCGAATTTTGACTGCCCGCCCTTGCCGACACGCGCTAAACACAGTCAGTGATTTAAACGTTTGTGTGGTGTTGGCTGTACACGCCATGGCAAAACTAGGTGCGCGATGCTCCATGCGAAACACAGCTCTGCTCACCGTCCTCTCGCGCTGCAGCTCCTCGGTGCCGCCAGCAGGCTTCAGAGTCAGAACGACCGCCACTTGCACCTACGCGGCAGGTAAGGGCATGCACAACGCCCAAGCCATTGGCAGATGAAATCGTCATGAAACTGTCAGCGACACAGAGGTCAGGGGATTGACTGCCAAGTGTGGCGTGTCCCATGCCAGTGAATGCATGATTGTGAACATGGTCACCAGCAAAGAATGGAGTTATGCCTCGGTGCCTTGCAACATATTGGTTCATTCTGGAGTCCTGGCGCAGGCGGCAGCACCAGCAGCAGGGGCAGAGCAGAAAACTGGCGGGCCTGATGAAAAGAGTGCTATGTAAACACCGCCACAAAACCAGCTGTCGCCCCCGCGGCATTGTGCCTGCTGCTCACAGCTGCGGCCGGGTCAACTGGCTCTCACCAGCAGAGCTGCCGCGAGCAAGTGCCACGCTTTCTCCCCTGTGGCAAAACAGTGTGCCATGCTTCCCCCCCTTGAAGTGGCAAAACCACCTAAAAGTTTTAACTCATCTTGATGGTTTAACAGTTGAGTTTTTAAATCTAGACCGGGGTTCCTTGTTTGGACCTGGCCTGAGATCGCCTGAGGTGGCTACTGTGGTGCACCGTTTGTAACCCTGACCGCACACGGTACTTCGCACTGCCAGGTCCACCGGCGGCTGCCAACTCTCACGCACGGGCGATGCTGCAGCCGCCTGCTCTCTTTGCCTCGAGCTGCGCGCTGCCAAGGAAGTGCGAGCGAGCTCATACTACGACGTAAGTTCGAAGTACTACTAGTAGTACTACTGAAGTATTTGTCCAAGTGCAATTACTTAGCCACTGCAGCACATATAAAAAGCTACACTCTGCCCAAGCTGCGCGCTACCGAGGAAGTGCGAGCACATCACAGTGCTGCAGTGGTTCAAGATGTAGTGGTAGGGCTGAGCTGAGTACATGAGCTGTGCGTTTGGGGCGCACCTGCTTGTCGACGCTGCTTCTTTAGTGTACGCCGCCACAAAAGGTGCACACATGCACACAAGTAGCCAGCTGCGGGTGGGCGCGACACCGTGCCTGCTGCTCACAGCAGCGGCTGGGTCAACAGCCATCACCAGCACAGCGGCCGCAACCTAGTGCTGCGCTCACACAGGGCTAACTTAGATACCGCTTGAGTGACGCGGAATATGTGCTAACGGGGCACACCTCCTTGTCAACGCCCACTTGCAGGTATTGCTTCTGCGGCAGCTGCTTGAGGCGCCCGTCCTTGGTGGCGCGCTCCAGCTCCACATTCCTGCTCAGCGCAGCAGGGGGGCGCAAGCAGTGCTCAGCAAGACAGTGACACGGCTTTCTGCTTGGCAGCAGAAATGGTGTTAGTGTTGTACAGGGCTGACGTGCAGTGGCTTTTTGGCTGGCAGCAGAAATGGTACCGGTAATCTGGAGGGGGGCGGCTTGCAGCGGCCAGGCTCCACTGCTTGCGCAGAACCGGTGCCCAGCTGGCACGCAGGAGTGCACCTCATACAGCAGAGATTGGGTTGAGCGCACGTGCGGCCTCGATTTTCCAGCCAGCATTGTGTGTTGCCAAGTGGTCCCTAAATACTTCCTGCCCGGAAGCACGATTAAGGTGGGCAAACATAGCCACTAAGGCGCTCTGTCCACTTATTTATTGGCTGCCGGTACCTCAGTACATGTACTATAGTGTCACATACATGTGTATTTCCTTCACAATCAAAAGATGATGAGGATTGTGTCTGCGAATGAAAAAATCACAAGGTAGACGCAGGCAAATTGGTGTTATGGTAAATACTACCGTAGGTACAAAGTACTTGAAAGCGTAATATGCTCGTTTTACCAGTACCGGCACTGCAAATCTAAAAGTCATATTCCGTAACCGTTAATGACAAATGCTTGCTTCCATGCCGTCAACTTTGACAACTTCCAGGAGCCGCTCATGTATTTTGCTCGTTTTTGTGCCAACAACTCTCAGAAGCCATAGGTGCAGCAGATGGCTGGTGCTCACTTCAATAGCATTGGCGCAATAGGCAAACGCCATGCTGCCGCCAGTTGCACGAGCGTACCGACCATGCTACCAGGCCCCACCCGGGCACGCCATGTGCAGTACAGGCATCACCCATCATGGCAGCAATGCTCAGCGGTGCACACACTGTCTTGTGTGCGTGCGCACAAAAAAGCACCTGTCCCGGACGAGCTGCACCATCTGCGCCGCGGATGGCGCCTCGCTGTCCGAGTGGGAGCCGCTGCTGCCGACGCTGCGTGCGAAAATCGCAGGCATTGGGGGCGAGAGGTGCAAGGTCAGAGCGGATGGGACAGGCGGTGTAGCGGCTATCTTGCACATGACACGCTGGATGAGGCAGGGGCTGTCGCATGAGCCGGCTGGCTCGGTGCCCATGGCAGCGCAATGGTAGTGAGGTTATATGCACTGCAATGGCATTGGCGGCATGTCCGTCCGCAGCCGGCATACTGGCGTCCAGCGGTGTCACAGGCACGGTACAGGGGGCGTGTGTGTGAGCGCTGTCTGTAGCACATGACCAAGGAAAACAAGCCATGCCGCCGCAGCGGCAGCAATGGCGGCTGCTGCTGCGGCGGCAGGGCGGCAACAGCAGCGGTGGCAGCAACGCGGCGCTCCACTTACTTGACCTCGAACTTTGACAGCAGTTCCTCCAGCGACCACCGAGATGAGGCAGCCATGGGCGGCAGGTCCACTGAGGGCGCGCCACAGAGTGTGCGCAGGTGTTGCGGCAGACACCAGGGTGAGAGCAAGCGGTCGATGCCTACCAAAGCACATACCACGCGCTAGTGCGGTTTATGGCATAGCCACCCATGATGAATCAGTGACGGACGCAGCGCACGTACCAATAGGCCTTGACGTGGAGTCCTGGCAAGCACCGTTCCGTGACATGCAGGGTGCTGAGCATAGAAGCAGCCGGCGTTCCCAGTGCGATAGCGCACATCACACACGCCATGGCGCCGCCGGCGCGAGTGGCAGAAGCATACACATCCTCCCTACACACATGCGCCCTGTGCTACTTGCCCCAGCTGGGGCAGCCATGGCAGTGCGCAGCTGCATGCAATGGCAATGGCGATTGTGTACACCATTTCTGCCGTTTAAAGGTATTTCAAAATGCCC
>JAULBY010071428.1:0-25376 GCA_032358315.1 Ophiocytium majus | reverse complement strand
TGTGATCACTGCGACTCAAGCTGCGAGTGGTAACTACGGTGAGAGCAGCACTACGACCACCTTAACGGTGACGGCTGGTAAGGCCACTCTCTCAGGCTTTAGCTTAAGTAGCCCAAGCGTAGTGTTTGGCGCAACAGCGCCAACGATTGTGGCTCCAACTTCAGCTAGCGCTGGCGCAATTACCTATACCAGTGCAACACCTGGTGTTGCAACAATCACCGCTGGTGGTGTGATTACGGTAGTTGGTATTGGTACGAGTGTGATCACTGCGACTCAAGCTGCGAGTGGTAACTACGGTGAGAGCAGCACTACGACCACCTTAACGGTGACGGCTGCTGCAGCTTCTGTTAGTAGAAGCTTTGGATTGAGCGCATCAAGCGCTAACTTTGGCGGAGCAGCACCGACCATCATGGCTCCCATAACAAACTCTTCTGGCGTGATTACCTACACCAGTAGCAACTTGGCAGTGGCAACTATTAATAGCGCTACTGGGGTGATTAAAATCGAAGGAGTTGGTACCACCACCTTTACCGCTACCCAAGCAGCTTACGGTAACTACACACAAGGTACTTACACCACCAACTTAACGGTTAAATATCCAGATGGTTATTTGGAAACCAAGAGTGCTGTTGGAGGAGCTATAGGCTCCTCTACCGGTTGGTCTTTAAATGGTACTGGATCATTGGTGTGGTCTAAGCAAGGTAGTGATCGAGTACCTTTGTCAGATGCACCAGGCAAATGCGCTCAATTGGGAACAGGTTGGAGGATGCCGACACAGGGAGAGCTTTCGGGGTTAGGTGCTACCATAGGCGCTCAGCCCTTACTAGCTTTAGGCTGGAACCCGTACATGTGGTTCTGGTCCTCCTCCTCGGTCTCTACTGGATTAGGAGTGTACAGCGTATACGTACAGGATGGCCGTATCAGGGATGACAGCCTTCTTGACCCCCCTAATCACGCTAGCACCTGCGTCCTCCCGCGCACTTGAAGTTTAAATCTTGAATTTTAACTTTTTGGTATTACATCTTTTAATAAAGAGCGATCCCCCTTAGAACTGTGTTAGATAATAACGATTAAACGCATCTGGCTACACTTCATCCTGCCTCGTCATACATGGGTGACTAATGGCTATTTCGGTTACGGCTGAAATAAAACAGGCCAATTGGGGATGTGGCTGGCATCTTCCGCTGTTGGGTAGAGATTTATCCAATCGCATCATAGGGGTTACGCGGTGAAAACGGCAAAACCGAGCGAGTGTTCAGTAAGGCGCTCACACATAGTGAAGATGCATTTTACTTTAGGCTGGACTTTGAACAACACCTGGTCGTCCTCACTCTATAGTGCGGGCAACCACTGCAACGTCAACCTGAACAATGGCAACGTCAACAACAACAACGACACCAACAGCAACTATGTGTCGTGTGTCCACTAGAGTCACACCCACTCATGGTGGTGGACGTAGCCAGACTGCTTTTATTCGTAACTTAGCATACGTAGCATCGCCCGGTAGAAGGTAACGCTTCAGAGGGCCGAGCAGCTCATGGTAAATGGTTCGGCGCAATTGATAGCTATTGGCGTGGATCAGTTGCCCATAATAGCTATTGATGGTGCCCAGCATGCGCACAAGTAAAGTGGGGTTGACCGCGAGTGGAGGGTGCAGTTGATGTAATGCCAACCACTTGGCCCAACTGCCACCAGTTGGCATGCCGTGAGAGGGGTAACGGACGGGATCCAATAGGCTGCTAAAGAAATAAATTCGCTTTTTAAGAGCTCGCAAGGTGCGCTCACGGATATAGCAATGATGAGGGTAAACGATGTAGCCCAAAAAATTAGCACCCTGAGCTACTTTTTGTAATATTGTTTTATTTGGGTGTAGCTGCAGATGTAAGTGGCTTCCCAAGAATTGATGAATGCGCTTCTTTTGCTCAAGCAGTGTTTCAAGATTCTGGCCAAGGATAATAAAATCATCCACATACCGCAGGTAGGCGCTAATTTTTAATTGATGCCGTATAAATTGATCGAGTGGATTAAGGTAAAGGTTGCTAAAAAATTGACTGCTCAAGCTACCAATGGGCAAGCCTATTCTGGTTGGGTTATAAAAGAGCGACTTATTCAGGGGTATTTTTTTGAGTAGCGATCGTTCGCCACTAAACAATGGCTTTGGGTCTGCGGGGTTTTGCAGAATAATTTTTACGGCTACCGCCTCAATTTGGCGCAGCGTATGCTCGGGGCAATCAAGCCGAGCAAACTGTTATTCCCATAGGGATCGCAGAATACTTCGATCAATCGATGCAAAGCAAGAGGCAATATCCATTTGACAGAAATACGTGTTGTGCGGTCTGCGCATAAAGTGCTGCAAACGCGCTATAGCGCTATGCGTCCCTTTGCCACTGCGATTGGAATAGCAGTCATCGATCCAGCCACGCGAAATCTGAGGGTTTACTAAAGAGACTAGCCAATGTTGCACGAGTCTGTCACGAAAATTGGGAGCAAATATCTCCCGCAATTTAGGATCTTGCACTGCAAAGACAGTCATGCGCTCGCATTGATGGCGAGTGGGTAAATTTATGCGCCAGAGCAGAGACAATGCGTGGGATGACTATTAACATGTGTCACTTTTCGGAGCTATTGCTCGATTGATTGAAGTGCTTCTATAGTCGGGCGGCAACTTGGGCTTGGGTCACAATGGAAACAAGGAAAAAATGGAAAAAGACTTTAAGCATCCACAAATTTTTTCAGATTTATTGATGTTTTATAAACGCTATTGCCCAATTCATGCAGGTCTACATAAGCCGTTTTGATTGACCGCTGGCAAAAACATTCTGACTGAAGTAACGCACCGCTTAAAACTGGTGACGTTAGCATATCAGAGCAATAAATATGATGCCATGGTTTACGCTCAAGGCGCGCAGCTGCTTGGATAACTCCGAGCCTCTATCGAAGTCATGCGTAGCTTCCGGTTTATTGCTTGGCAATAAAAGATGCTTTCTCATGGTGGGCTACATGAGCTAACGGGTGTTCTTGAGTTGGCGTCAAAGTAAGCCGCCCGCTGGCAGCAATGGTTTAGAAAGTGTAATGCCCAACTGACTCTCTTCCAATAAACTGGTAGCCCTGAAAACTAGGGCAATGTCGTTTAGATCCAGTATAAAAAACAGGGATAAACGTTGGAAAGATCAAAATTTGCTAAAGAGTAATTGACTTATATTCAACGTCAAGCGGAATCCGGAGCTGCTGTCGAAGATGTCTGAGTACCCCACAATTCAACTAAAGTCCAAGCATTAGTCAAAGAAAAACCTTTGGTTATTTGCAGAGGTCATGAAGCTGTCGCCTCTAGAAATTTAGAGGTCTGATTGCCAGCACAACTAAATAGCGCTTGGGAGCGCGCTCCTGAAATGGAGCTAATTTACTTCATATAGCTTTAATATAACAGTAAAAATTGGCTTATCTGACTTACTTGCAATTAGTAAAACAATCGCAAAATTTGAATGCAGAAAAACAGACTCTAAAGAACTAAACTCTTAGCGCTACAAGTAGGCCAGGTCAATAAAAATAAGCAGTCAATATAGCAAATCTATGTGATGCCATTCCGTAATAATTGGCTCACAGTTACACAAACAAGATATAATCAATTTTTCAATAAGCAAAAAATACTTTTATTGGTTGAGATCTTGCTAGAGGGCGGTGCTATTAATTTAGCAATTGATTATTGCAATAAAGAGCTTTAAGGGTTTTCTGGAAAATCGGAGCGTCAAATTATTAGCCGAACGGCTCGTGAGTTAACCGTAAACCATTTGGCTCTGGAGATAAGGCCGTGTTTAAAAAATCCGCGATTCTGGATTTCAGTCATCGGAATTTTGATATTAGTTGTGTTGCGGTTGAGAGTATGGCCGTTAGCACTCTCCGCATCGGCGAGTATGCAAATTTAATGTCCCGAGAAATTGATGCCTTAAGGTTGAAGGTTTGCAGGCTCCCCTTAAGGGCACGGCCAAAAATCTTAGGTTTGCAATTCATTCGGCAGGACATACGAATGGTTTGCCTAAGGTTTAATGAGCATTCAAAAAATGACATTATTTTTAAAGCGCTTGAAACTTGGCTTAATTTGGAGGGCGATCAAAATGAAAAAAGGAACCACGCTAACTTCTGAGGCCCCCAAAGAGCTTATCCATATTCGATGTTAGATTGCAATAGATCTCCAATGTGGCTTGCTGTACTTATTAATAGATGTCCTGAGCGTGCTGGCCAGGCAAAGGACTCAAAGATTGTGGTAAGTGACCCTGTTGCTAACCCTCATTTGATTTCGCAGGGAAACCTTTTATTTTTTTAATGATTATGAAATGCATTGTTTGTTGGAGCTGCAGGTCTTATATTGCTGAGGGACAATATTTTTGTGGCGCGTGCCTGGCAATGCGACCAAAGCGGTTGTTGTGGATCAAAGGGTTATTAATCATTGCTATTGCCCTGGCTGTTGCGGCAACCTATTGGATGTATTTTCAGTCTGCGCCAACAGACTGAATTAGATCGTTGATATCCTGGATTGGATCGGCGCTACTGTTGGGATCGGATGCAAAAAAACCGGCACTAAGGCCGGAGGAAACATCTACTATCTAGACTATTTGAACAGGCTTCCTTTTAACAAATGCCAATCAAAAAATCACTCCCTAATATTTGCTATTTTAAGGCCGCCATTACTCTGCTGGCAAGTTTGAGCTATGCAAGATTTAGGGGTGCTGCATCCTTGTTCTTATCTACATGCCAGAGGAGACTTCGTGAATAAAAAAATGTAACCCTATTTTAAAGGGGTCATTCCAATATATATCATCTCATATTCGTCAATAATCACATTCTTTGCGGGGGAAATTTTCCGCAGTTATCTGTGGGCTTAAAGGAATACGGTGATCACCAATGCGCGTGTGATCTTTCATCTTGGCGCGAGGTATTACCCAGATTGGAATATCTGCATCAAGATCAAATTCTTTCCACTCAGCTTGCACAACATTGCTGATGCGTGTCGCAGTAAAAGCGAGAAGGCGATGCGCCGCTCTCACGGATGGTGAAAGGCGCGCTGCATCTGCAGAGCGTAAGAGGGCGCCCAAAGAATTCCAATCAAGCAATGCCGGCATACGTCCATTAGTTTTCTTTCTAGGAAGAATTTCCTTCGCTGGCGCAGCAGAATTGCCCTCACACAAACCTTTGGCCTGGGCGTAACGAAACACACCATTGAGATGCTGCAAAATTCTTGTGGCAGTTTCTAGAACATCTTTCAGTGAAAGTTGCCACTCATTCCATTTCAAGTCTGTCACCCATTCTAGTGGAAAGTGGCCCATTCATTTCAGCAGGGGTCGTTAGCGGCCATAAGGAAAAGCCCGTACTTAATGGGCAATTTAGTTTTAAATTCAGCAAGTGGAGATTAGTCTATGTTGAGACATTAAAGCTAACTGAATCATTTGTGAAAATTCAAGAAGCTGACTATATGGAAAATAGTATCAGCTTAATGGTTAACTCAAGCCTAAGCCTTTCTAAGATGAATTTCCATGATGATGGTAATCGTCTCCTAATTAGCGGCGCTGAGGGCGCTCAAAAATCATTTATTTTCTTGGGTTATGGTGCCGCTGCAAATTTTGACAATATTGGTATGACGGATAGATCATCAACGGGTAAGGGTGGAGCATTTGAAGCGCACTTAGATGTCCTTATCCAGGCTATAGCAACAATTAAATCAGATAGCGCCGTAAGTTCGAGTTATGAAAACGCCTAATCTAACTATTATTTGGGCGCTGATCTGTATAGAGTTCTTTATGCAGGAAGGGGTTTAGGCGCGAAAACTTTATCTGAAACTATGGGATCCCTTAATAAAGGTGGGGCTCATCATACGCTACAGGTTTGCATGTAGCTTACCTTTGCTATTTTGCGGTACATATATTTATTCTATATTTGATTTTTTTTATTTAGGCTGAAGTTGTTTAGAGATGAAAGGCGGCTTCTACTAATTTATGCCGAATATTGAAAGGTCTCAATGGATCATTATTCATCAAGCATTGTGGAGCTTTGCTATATTAGTAAAGCAATGAAGGCGATTGGCCATAAGGATTTTCTGGCGCTTATTAAAGACTCTAGAGCTTGGAATGAGTCACATCAATTGACCAGCGTTCTCTTCTATAGAGAGGGGTATTTTTACCAAATTATCGAGGGTAGCTTTAAAAACTTAGATTTAGTTTGTCGCAGAATTAAGGTATCGAGTTTGCATTATCAAATAATCCAACTTGAAACCAGAGAGGTTTTTAAAAGAAGCATTCCCCATGATGCATTTAAGTTTTTTGCACAAGACGCTCTTGATCAAAAATTTCCTGAGTTAGCGCAAGAAATAATGAGGAAAGGGCGGGATAGGGTTTCTCTTATTAGGGCCATCCGTAATGCCGCTATTAAGGCATCGCATCAATGTGAAAAGAGCGATCCCGTATTTTCCTGATGTAAATTATTTCTTCTTTTTTAGATTTACCTATAAATTAACTTAGCCTTATATTGCAAGACATTCTTTTTCGATTTGATATGCAGTGATTTATGTAAATCTTTTGCATATGCTGACAGTGTGTCTTGTTGGGGAGAACCCCTTGGTTATGAATATTTTATTTGCTAGTCTATTTTTCTGATGGCGCCTATCTTCCAGGATGTGGCAATCAAAATAATCTTCAAAATTTTTTAAAAGAGTGAAAATTATTGCCCGCGTAAATTTCTTTAAAAAATATACTAGTCTTTTCTTGCTATTGAACATCCCGCTAATGTAGATGATGATTGCGTGTAGCTGCATTGACTTATCTATGCGTTTGCATGGACGAGGCTATCAAAATTAAAATTGAACAGGAGTTCCGTGTGTTACATAGATTAACTGGAATTTATTTGCCGATGTTATTGGCTAGCTCTTTGGTATTGAGTGCTTGTGGCGGTGGCGGTAACGGCATTTCCACGGGCAATACAAATGGCGTAATTTTGGCTGGAAACAATATATCAGGAACAGCCGCTACCGGAGCGCCAATGGCCGGTGGAAAATTCATCGTTACCAAAACAGATGGTACAGAAGTTGCCAGTGGAGTGGTTGATGGCAATGGCTTTTATCAGCTTAAGCTTGATGCTGATCAGGCGCCATACATAATTTCAGTTGCCTACGATGGAAAAAGCTATCGGTCTATTATTTTAGGTTCTGATTTAAGCTCTGTAGCCGCTGATGGGACTGTTGGCACAAATATTAATGTCACACCATTAACAGATATGATTGCCCGAATCGCCATTAATCAAGCCGGCACAAATGCACAAAATTTTTCTACCGCAAGAACTGCGGCTGCAGAGGCAGTATTTCAAGCAATTTCACCGTTAATAGGTGCATTTGGGGTCTCAACCAGCGCATTGGGAATCATCAATGCTGCCTTTACTCCAACAGTGGATGCAATGGACCGCTTGCTTGATGCGATTTCAACAAGCTGCACTGAAAATTCATGCACCATTAAGCTCGCTAGTAGTCAAGCACAATCAATCGCTGCAGCAAATGCACCAATGGTTATTGATACCAGCAATGCAATTAAGGCTGCCACTTCTGCCGCTTCGGTATCGGCAGCTTTAAATATTAAGGAGGTTAAGACCGCGATCGCTAATACTGCGCCTGTAGTATTGGTAATTAAGTCTTTAAGTTCATGGGGTAGCGCTTCAGATAGTTGGGCTGGGTATACCGGTCAACTTCTGGTTTACAACTTCACAAATCAATCGATTGATGGGGGCACGAAGATATCATTTGAAAGCAAGTTATTAAATGCTAAAGGCTGGTGGAATGTCAGCTCAACCTCAACAAATGGAAGTTTTGATTTGCAATTGCCGTCATGGGGAAATATCGCCCCGCTGACCGGTTCTGCATTGACTCCAACCCCATTTTCAATTGGATTTAATGGGTCGGGCTCATCAAAAATTACTGATGGATCAAATTGCAAAATTGGCAATCAAACCTGTTTGGTTTTGTATGATGATGGAAGTGAAGCGATTAATCTTACTGCTTCCAAGGCATCAATGAGTGCCGCACAGTATGCAACAGCTGTAACTGAGGCAACTCGCTCTTGGGCTAATTTCAAGGTCGCAATACCAACTGCGGCAAAAAAAGTTACAGAGGTGGCTGAAAAGCCAACCCCTCCTTTGGGTTCTGGCGTTGCCTCTGGAGCATCTTCCGCAACGGGCGGGGCTAACGGTAGCGCCGGAAATGCGCCGGCGACCGCCGCTACTGCTGGTCAATCTAGTCCAGCATCAGTCACCATCTCATCAACCACTGAGTGGGGTGGAGGCTTTAATGGCACACTCTCAATCGCCAATACTAGCGGCTCAACCTGGGAAAGCTGGCGCGTTAGCTTTACCCTTCCTGCCGGCTTAAACAATATGGGTAGTTGGGGTAATTATGATCAAGCCCAGTCCGGACAAACAATGACCTTCTCCAATAAATCATGGAATGGAAGGGTTTCTAATGGGGGTTCTACGCAAACAGGTTTCGGGGGATCTGGTTCGATGACGTCTGTTGTCCAAGCTTTGGGGGCGCTAAATTGCACCATTAGCTATAACGGCGGGCCGTCATCTCCTTGCGTGTTGACGGTGGTTGGTGGTGCGGGTAATTCATCAACTGCTGCACCGATTGCTGACAAAAATGAGGAGCCAAAAGCTGCAGTCACAACGGTTGCTCAATCAACTCCAGTCGCTGCAGCTTGCTCCACAACACTTCCATGTGAACCTACCACGGTTGACGGGTCTATTTGGGCGAATCAAAATGGACGAGTTTTCTTTGGCTATTACCCATCCTGGAGTGATAATTGGTTCTCATCCAATGATTGGGCTGGAAACCCTTTATCCGATGACCAGATCTTAGTCGCAAGTAAGTTGGCCCGCGTGCCTGGAACCTATACTCATATTTCACTTTCGTTTGCTCAGCCAAACTTTAGTTGGACGTCGGGGCAAAATGTTTGGACGGGATCCGGCCTGAACTTTAATGCCAGTCCAAGAGATATTAAGCGTGCAATTGATGTATTGCATGGACGGGGTATAAAGGTAATGCTAGCAGTGGGCGGCGCCACCTATAACGAATGGGCTGCTTTGGCCGCAGAAGGTCGCGCTGGTTCGGGGTCGATAATCACTGCATTAAGAGCAATTCAAGCGGATCTGGGTTTGGATGGTCTGGAAATTGACTATGAGATTACTGGATCAGCTAGCCTTAAGACTGAGTATGCTAATGTCATCAAGGCCTTGAAGCTTGCGGCGGGATCAAACAAGCTTGCATTAGCAGCATGGTCAACAGGCGCTGACTGCACTAGTGAAACTTCTAATACTGGCGTTGCTGCATGTAATGGCAGAACCAGTTTCTGGGGTGGCAGTGCGGGACGTGAACGACTGGTGTTTGAGGGAAATAGTCCCCTGGTAAGTCCTTCGCAGATTGATTACCTTAACATCATGAGTTACGATGCGCAAACTGAGCATTACGATGGTGTTACGGCTTGGAAGCTTTATAGGGATTTATTCCCAAACACAACAGTTGTAAGCATCGGCCTAGAAACTGCTCCTGAAGGATGGGCTGGCGGCATGCTAGTGGTAAACAATACAGATGCGCAATGTAAAGGATCAACAATAACTGCAGACCAGTTTGGCGCCGTTAATCCAGGGGCTTACTCCGTGCAGCGTTATTTGGATGCGGTGAAAGTGACTAGAACTAATAGTAATCCAAGAGATGGAACTATGCTTTGGCATGTTCTAAAGACTGCTAACGAAACCTGCGGCAATTCAGTAGTGGCATCTCCCGGGGCAATTGCAGATAAAGTATCGGAGGTCTTTGGGCTAAAACTAGATAGACGTTACAGCTGGCAGTAATGGTTTAATCGGTATTTATTAAGCCCATTAATAAATGTGATGGGCTTAATCTAAGCTATGTGCTGATAATATGCATTGGTTGGTATCAATGGCCCCATAGTTAATAAATGACAATGGAAGGCTGCACCGCCTTTCAGGAATTGGTGCTTATTGATAGCATTTATTAAAACAAAGTCATTAAAGATTGGTAGGAGACGCCCCTGCCCCTTAAATGGGGCAGGGTTTTTTTATTTATACTCAAGCACAATAAGATTTACATTAAAGATGCGCTTTCTAAAGCATCTATTTCATATTGTTAGGCATGCATCTATCAATTATTAGTATTATAAAAATAGCATTGATCTCAAATTACGCTTGTATATATTTCATGTCTGATAATTTTTAATCTATCCGCCCAACGGGAATAGCTGCTCCTTAGTGGAGGGGTGACCTTTAGCTAATTTTTAACATAGCTAATTGAGACATGAAAAGAGCTTGCATGTGATTCATGTGTATAGCCGCCAAAAAGGCCTACCTGTTGCCACTCAAGAAAGCCGCTTGGCGACATTCAAGGTGAACTAGTGGTGCTGAGTAGGACTTACACTGAATTCAAAATAGTTGTAGGGCTACGCATATTTGGCTGAGAGTAAAAGCTGGCTATAGGGATGGGTTACATCAGTCATCAGTAGAGCTAAGTACGACGTCTGTTCCTCCGAAATATATCCCATCCAAGAATGGCTAAAAATAGTACTAACGAAACGATTGAAATCCACATGCCTCTTTGAAGGGCCGCCGGCATATATTCAAGTTGAAAATGATGATGGCCCGCGGACAAGGGAATGCCTATCAAAGTATAGTTTGCTGGCATCACGTTGTAATTGGTTTGGGTGCTGCCCTCTAGCGCTCGTACGCGCCAATTTTTGGAATAAACATCCGTAACTAACAATATTGCCGGCGATGACAAATCAGCCTCAAAAGTGATCTCATCCGTTGATGAGTTCACTATGTGAACAGCCCCTTTGTTTTTTTGGGTTGCGAGAACTGGTGCGGGAGTGGGCTTTGATTCCAAAATCACACTCTTGGAGGGATCAAAGCTGACTGCGTCCATGGCGTTAAAAATAGCATCTCGCTGCTTAATCACCTTGTAGTCATAAAGTAATATTGCTCGATCCATCGGGCTAGGCGCTGTTATGACCTGCATGTGATTGTCTTTTAGTAAAAATACATACTTCAATCTCAGCATGCGAAAAAGCTGGCTAGGTTGGCTTATTTGCATATTCTGTGTGATGTCGTCGGGATTTATATGCTGGGTATGAGCTATGAACTCCGCATATCGAAGCGAAACTCCGGGATCATTGCCCCAAATATCGGACTTTTTAATGGACATTCCAAAATTAGGGGCAATAGGGTTGAGGATGCGGTAGTCACCTGGATTGGATGCCAAAAATTGCTCCAATTCAGGCTTACGAGTTTGGGCCACATCTAGTGATGCACGAGAGACATAGGCAAAGGTAAATACCTCAAGGATCGCTAATGCGGCAACCCCATAGAGCGGCCATCGCGCATGGCGTGCGCCAAAAATGAGAGCCCCAAGCAAGGCCAAGACCCCGGATGCTTTGAGCAGCGCCCAAGAGGCTTGTTCCACCGATTGTTTGAGAAATTCTCCGCTCTGAGCAACTGACGATGCTAAATAGGATTCATGGGTAGAGAGCATGGCATTGATGATGTCTCGCCACCAATCGGCATTGCCACCTCCTGATCCAAGTAATAAAATAAGGGCGCCCATGGCGAGCGCCACCGCTCCACAAAATATTGGCCATACAAGAATTTTTTGCTTACTTCGAAGTAGCGCATCCAAACCAATTCCTGAAAGCATGGTCAAGAAGATGGATGCTTCCCAGATAAATTTTGAATTTCCCCGAAATAAATTAAATCCCGGAATATAGTTATATAGAAATTGAAATAATGGCGTGTGGGAGCCTAAAGCAAGTGTTAGCAAGATCAACGTCATCGGCAAAGAAAAAATTTGGGACTTCTTTTCACCACGAATGGCGCCATAAATTGCCAAAACTAGTCCAGTAACACCAAAGAAAACGGACATTTCCCATAAATAACACCGCCCCCAGTATGAGGGCGTACTGAGATCTCCAAACAGGCCTGGCGCCACCATCGTCAGAAGATTTTCAGGTGGAAATGAAAACATTGCGGCAAATTCGTATGGCACGCCCTTGCTTCGCAAACTCTCACTACTTGCATCAATGCCTGTCCATAGCTGAATGGCTGTAATTGCTGCTCCACCCGCCAAGATAGCCAGCAATCCACCCGCAATGCGAAAACGTTGTTCCGCCCCTACGAATCTAAAGCACACATAGATGCCAGCCGCTACCCCCGTGTAAAACACGTATTGTGGGTGCCCCGCTAGGATTTGCATTGCCATTGCCCCAATGCCTAGCAATACCCATCGAAGCTGCCGAGCTTTAAATAACCCATCAATCGCCAGGAAAATTAATGGTGTCCATGGCATAGCGCAGATATTCGAAAGATGGCCGGCGTAAATATGCAAAAAGCCAGCTCCACAAAACATCAAGAGTGCGCCTGTTGTCACCGCAGCAACCCTGTGCAGTCCCCGTTGCATTGCCAAGAGATACATAAATGCGCCGGTGAAAAAAATATGAAGCGCAATCGAAAGGTTGATGGCAATTGCAACCGGCATAATCAAGAAGATCCAATTTAACGGATAAAACATACTTGATTGAAAGCCGCCAACATAAGGAATGCCACTAAAAACGTATGGGTTCCATAACGCTAAATTACCGCTGCGTAGCTGCTCAAATCCAAATTCTCTCCAAGCAAGAAATTGACCGGAAATATCTGTTCCTTGTTGCGAAAGGATTTGATTGGGGTTAAATAAGATATCGAGAAACATCAGCAATGACAGGCCCGCCAAAATACCAATATCAATTCGATGCCATGATCGCGAGATCAGCTTATTGGGGGTCAATGAGCCTCCAATGGATGATGATTTTGACTTTTTAGAAATCTTTTTATTTTTCATGGGGGGGGGGGGGGAAATTGAGAAGCGTGACTTTCGACGGCTTGCGCACTGATATGGGGATTAACTCTCGATTAACTAGTGGGATCTATTTGCCAGTCAGGATTGCTAGATTATTTTTTGCACTTGGATTATTTGGGTTGATGCTCAAAATATCCTTTAACACTTCAATTGCACTATTTTTATTTCCAGCTTTATAAAGCTCTATGGCTCGACGATTTAATGAAGATTGGAGATAGTCAGAGATAGAAGCATCACTATTGTTAATGGCATTTGCGGCCTTAAATTCTAGGGATGCTAATTCGAATTTATTTAGCTGGTAATAGGTTATCCCCAAATTCTTGTGTGCCTCTGCATTGCCGGGATTAAGCTCAATAGCCAATTTGAGTTCAAGGGCAGCCTCACTAAGACGCTTGCTTCTACCAAAAATATGCCCAAGATTCGCATGAGCATCACCATAGCGAGGACTGATTTGGATTGCTTTTTTAAACTCCGCAATCGCCTCATCAAACTGATTGTTTTTTTCATAAACAAGTCCAAGATTATTATGGCTAACACTATCGCTTCCGTATAGAGCAATACCCCTCTTAAACTCATCAATCGCTTCCGTGAGCCGCCCTTTTTCTGCTAAGGCTTGCGCTAGATTATTGTGGGCCCGTGGATTATTCGGGGTTTTTTTGACATTATCTAACCAGATCGCTATTTCACTTGCATAATCATTATTACGATTTTGGCTGACAATAGCCATAGCAACAACAGCGATGGCAATAGTGAGTGCAAAAGCTTTGTTGCATAAATTAAATGAGCTGGCGTTTTCTTGAATTTTTTTTAGTCCAAAATAAAATCCCATTACCATTAAGGTAATTGGCGCTAAAACAGGCAAATACATGCGGTACTCATTTACATACTCATCCATGATCGGCACAAAGCTAGATGAGGGTGAAAGAATGATAAAAAACCAAAGCCCAATAAATGCCCACGGTTTATTTTTTAAAAATCCCCATAACGTCAATCCCGTCATCGCTGTAATCGCTAAAGCGGGCCATAAAATTGCATTGAGCGTATTGGCCGCTGGCCAATAGTTATCCAAAATCAGGGGATTTGGCCATACCGTTAATTTAAGGTAATGAAGGAGTACGCCTAATTGAGTGGCTGCGTAGGTCAATGTATCTGGCCCAGCACCGCGTGAATTTAAGGACAAAGAACCGGCTGAGGAATACCCTGACATTAATAATGCTATTAAAAACCCCGTGGCTGCAAGTAGCCCCAAATAAAACTTTGGGCGTTTTGATAGTGCACCCCTAAAGCTCCCCGCTAAAAAGGCTCTGTCATAAAGCAAAAGAATGACAGGCGCAGTAACCATAGTCTCTTTAGAGCCCATCCCCAAAAAGGCGGTCAATAGGCCGATACTCAGCCAATGCGCTGGTTTCTTTGACTCACTTCCCCGAATCAAACAATACAGCGTCGCTAGATAAAAAAATCCGGCTAAGGACTCTAGGCGCTGAGTAATGTAGTTAATGGCATTGGTTTGGATGGGATGGATTGCCCAAAGCAAGGCAATGGCCAAAGAAAGTAAAGTCGCATGATTTCCCCATCGCTCTTTAAGGGGTTTGGATAGTAAGGTTCTACGAATAATGCTAAAAACGAGCAGGCCACTGCAAAGGTGCATTAATACATTAAAAACATGGTAGCCAAAGGGATTAAGTCCGCCCAAGGCGTAATTTAAGGCAAAGGTCCAATTCGTGGTCGGGCGGGAGAAGATGACGTGCAGTGCTCCACTATTTACGCCTTCAGGAATATTTTGGAATAGACCTATGGGCCATAATTTGGTGATAGTAGGATTGGCGCCAATTACGAAATTATCATCATAAATAAAAGGCCCTCTAAAGCTATTGGAATAAGTCAGCAATACCGCAATCACTATTAAGCAGACTGCGCCCCATAAGTAACAACTTCTTTGAAGTTGATCGCGAAGGACGGGGGCAAAAGATGTTCTAGTAGACTTATTTACATCCCTATTTATAGATAGGTATTTTTGAGGATTAGTTTTATTTTGAGGATGCTTATATTTTTTCGGCGCGGATTTCATATTGCTAATTGATTAACCTTAAATAGACTTATGCATCTTACTGACTCGCCCTATGAATTACACTCCCTATAATTAGGGATAAGACGCACTCATCAATGCTCCACCTATTTGCGATGGGGGTTTTTGACATTTTTTGATTGGGGGTTATCGAGCCTTTAGGCAGGCCTCTAAATATGCTTTGTTTTACCCTTACAAAACTATCGCGTAATCCCAATCAATTAATCCATCCATGAGTTTTTAATCTCCACCCCATTTTGCGCAAGTCCTTGGCACTGTTTTCTCGAAAGATGGTGATATCCATGCGCCAGCTATTGGAGATAAATGCCCAATGCTTAAATCTCACGTCTACCAGCTCAAAAAGCTCGCAAGAATCAGGCTCTAGCATGGGGATGAGGGGGATTGTTTTCTGGAAAGAGGGGTAACAGGCCAGCGCATCTTTGCGCAATTCCGATGAAGAAATGGCTTCTGCATAACGTACCAACAAGAGGGTGGCGGCTAAGCCATCTAAGCTCCCCAGGCGCATCAGCCAATCTGCTACATGAGGCTCAAATGCACAGAGCACCTTTTGCCCCGCAAGATTGGGTAGCTCTTCATACAGAACTTCAGTTACAAGGCGGTCCAATCGCTTTATCTCGATCTCGCACTCATATCGATCCATAGGCCCCTCATCCAAGACTCTCCAGATAGGATGTTCATGCCATCGGGCAGTCCCCGGGAATATTGCCTCAGCTAACTCAACGGAGCTTGGCTTGTCCTTGATTTTTCCTGGGCCTGAGTGCCATTGACATAGTTATCCCACTTTCTTGGACGATTGATATGACCCTTTTCACGTTTGATTTTATGGGGCTCGATGGCTTTTTCTAGGGCGTAACCCGTTTTTAGCCCTGATTGGAACTTAACCCCCGTAATCCAAACGTCTTCCCGCAACTTTTCTAGCCGCGTGCGTGGCGGCCTGCCTATTTCTGGCTTGGTTTTCATGGTGGCCATTGGATGTCAATGTGTAGTGTATGAAAAAGAATTGATTGTATTCGGGTGACTTGCCTATTACCCATAGGCACACTCGTTTTGCTGACGGGGCCATGTGACCCAGCCAGCAATGAATACTCAATCAACATCAAGGAGAAATGAATGGGTCCATGAAACCGCAATGGCCAAAAGATAAAGTCCTTAGAGAGCGAACTCTAAGGGCTTGGAGTGGCGAATAAATGCCACTTTGAAAATCACATTTTCTCGCTACTTCATCACCCCTGTCAATCCATCTTTTTTGGTTTGTCATGGGGATGACCCCTTTTGGCTTGGCTTTGCACAAATTCCATTAACTGGCGCACCTACCTTGGCTCGCCCTCATTAGAGGGGTGGGATTGGTTTTGGCTTTTAGCCATCACCAATCCCCAATTAAATGAATAGGAGAATTTGCATGAGAAAAATTAGACATGTATTAAGACTGCACTACGAACACCACAGCAGTAAACGAGAGATTGCCAAATCCCTTGGTATTTCTAGAAACGCCGCTAGTGAATATTTAATTCGCTTATCTGCTTGCGGGCTCACTTGGCCACTGCAACCACAGTTAAGCGATCTAGATCTTGAGAGGCATTTATATCCAAGCGATATGGCCGAGCAATTTACTAGGAAAACATTGCCAGATTGGGAGCAAATTCATGCGGCGATGAAGCAAAAAGGTGCTACCTTGCAAATCTTGCATGAGGAGTATCTGGCTCAAAACCAAGGCGGCTTATCGTACAGCCGTTTTTGTACCCACTGCCGAATTTATAAAAAGAGTTTGAAGCGCTTTATGCGCCAGATCTATACCCCTGGCGAAAAGGTCTTTGTAGATTATGCAGCACCCACTTTTCCAATTTATGAGCGTGGCAAGGTAGATCCAAAATATGCCCAGATATTTGTAGGCGTACTCGGGGCCTCTAGCTATATCTATGCACAAGCCAACTGGTCTCAAAAAATAGAGGATTGGATTGACGCGCATGTACGCATGTTTACGCACTTTGGAGGGGTGCCATCGCCCATTGTTTGCGACAACCTTAAATCGGCTGTAACCAAGGCGAGCAGAACCGAGCCCATTATTAATGCAACCTACCAGGCGCTAGCAGAGCATTATGGGACATTGGTAATTCCGGCTAGAGCGTACAAACCAAAAGATAGGGCTAAAGCGGAAAATGGAGTTTTGATTGTTGAGCGCTGGATATTATTTCGCCTGCGCCAACATATTTTTACTAGTCTTGCAGATCTCAATGCGGCCATACAAGAACTTTTGTTTGAAATAAATAGCAAGCCATTTCAAAAAACAGCAGGGTCAAGGCGTTCATTATTTGAATCCTTAGATTATCCCGCCTTAAAACCATTACCTGACCAGCAATATGAGTTCGCACAATTTTTCAAAGCGCGCGTTGGTATGGATTACTGCGTTACCGTTGATGGGTGCGCTTACAGCGTGCCGTGGCAATTGGCCGGGAAAAAGGTCGGGCTTCGAATTAGCATAGGCGCGATTGAGGTCTTGCACACGGGGGAGCGTGTAGCAAGTCACGCAAAATCCCATGGACAAACCATGGCGATTAAGCTTGAGCACATGGAAGAGGCGCACCGTCGCTTTGGATCATGGAGCGCAACTAGCGCATTGACCTGGGCGCAGACTACAGGCGGATCAGACACCCAATTGCTACAAAGGTTGCTGGAAAAAACCCGCGGTCATGAGCAGGGCTATCGTTTAAATACCATATTTAAGAAATGGGCAGAAGACTATGGCGGCCTAAGAATGGAATTGGCCTGCGCAAGAGCATTGGAAATTGATGCCTATGCCATATCCAGCCTGCGCTCGATTTTGCGCCTTGGATTAGATGGTCAGCCCAATTCAAATAATGAAATCCAAGAGGCCCAGTTAGAGCACCCCAATGTTCGTGGCTCTACCTACTACCACTAAATAACACTACGCACCACTACGAAAGAATATACAAAATGATGATTGAAGAAACTAAACGAAAATTGCACAGCCTACGACTTATGGGCATGGCCCAGAATTTTGAGGCTCAACTCTGCAGCGCTGCCGTCAAAGACTTGGCCTTTGAAGATCGGGTTGGGCTGATGGTCGACGAGGAAATGACTTTTCGAGACAATAAGCGCCTAAAGCGTTTACTTCAGACAGCCAAGTTGCGAGAAAATGCCTGTATTGAAGATGTTAAGTACCTGCCTGGTCGAGGCTTGAATAAAGCCCACATTGCTTCATTGGCCAAAGTTGAGTGGGTTAGGCAAGGAGTTAATCTCATCATTACCGGTCCGACCGGTGGCGGCAAAACCTGGATGGCTTGCGCTTTTGGCAATCAGACTTGTCGTTATGGACTATCAGTCCTATTTTGAAGACTTCCTTTGTTACTAGAGGATTTAGCTATTGCCCATGGTGATGGAACCTATCGGAAAAGACTGGCTCAGCTAGCTAAAGTCGATTTACTTATTTTGGATGATCTGGGCATTACTCCATTGAATCCTACTGGTCGAGGTGATTTATTGGAGGTGCTAGAGCAACGCTGTGCATTGCGCTCCACCATCATTACCAGCCAATTTCCGGTTAGCGAGTGGCATGGATATCTCAGCGGAGGAAATCCAACAGTAGCTGATGCAATTTTGGATCGACTCGTTAGTGGATCGGAGCGCATTGAAATTGAGGGTGAATCCATGAGGCGACAACGCAAGATTAATAAAGCCAGCAGTTAGTTTTAAGCCAAAAAGTGAGCCAGTGGTCTGCTCAGCACTGCTGGTTCACTTTGAACGGTAACGAGCGGCCTTTTAGGCGGTAATACGCAATTCACAATTCTTTGGGAGTAGTGTGATTGAATGAAGATGCCCACTGATTTTGGCTATGCAAAACGCCGTAATTTGAATACGCTTAACCTGGCAGATCTATCAAGAAATGAGGGCTAAGAAAAATATTAAAACTAAAATATAAATCGAGATTAAAAGGCGCGACTTAATTCACCCAGAACGCTTATTGGGTGGGGAATCTTGTACATCACCTAGCATGTGCGCATATCCCTTATTTAAGCGATATAAATTTATTGATGACTGAGTTAAGCTAGATTATCCACATTATTTAAGTTTCAACTTAGTGATTAAAATCTTAAAACACGATACTTTATTAAAGCCTTTTTATATTGCCGTATCTAACGAGCCACTTTTTCATGTGATCTACGATGAACGGTCCATCGGATCGGCAAATTCCATTGTTGGTGCAATTGAATCTATACAGGATAAGGACTTGTATGGCATATCAGATTGCATGATGGACTGGGAGCGACTAATTCCTATAGCGATCGAACCAAACCAAAATTGATAGCATGTCATGCGTGTTGAATAGATAAGTCATCACTGTTGCTGATATCCCTTATTTTAGGGATTGCTCTATATCAACTATCTCATTAAATTAAAATATGCGTTGTGACGACGCATAAACGTTGGTTTTGGGGTTATCCCCCATCCTTCAAAAGGGGGTGGGGGTTTTTTAACAATGTTAAAAGCCGAAGCAACTCCAAGCTAAACAATGCTTGATAGTTTTTATACTCAAATACTGCACCATACCGACCTCAAATGTCAGTTAGGCTAATCGCAATTACCAGTGCTATTGGTGCCTTTAAGTAAGCTATTTTTAAGTTTTTAAAAGAACTTAATGATAATAAAAAATATTTTTATATCTTATACACAAGCCTGCGATTGACCTAAAGCATATAGCAAATAATCGCTAGTAAAATTAAGCCAAGCAATTGCATGGCGACCAAAGCTATGATCTTCTTTTGACTTTATAAAAAGATTATGTATTTGTACCTTCATTTTTATGAGTGTGCCACTTATATAGATAGCAAATTGAATCTTGACCTTAACGAGATCAGAATGCTTAATTTGGTTGCTCAGGCATTTATCACTAAGCGGGCTATCTTTGTCAGCGATCTAATTAGGCAGAATAAGGTAGCTTCACAGGCAACTTTGCACAAAGCGCTTAAAAAATTAGTAGCGAAGAAATTGGTCTATAGCATTGCGGATGGTAGCGATGCAAGGAGAAGGAGAATTATTCTTACTCCCCAGGCTATCCAGCGCTATAAAAAACTGGATAAGCTAATTTATAGAGCTAATGAAGCTCAGGCGCTGTAAGTCTGGAATGTTATGAGGCGTTTATGTTGTTGGCAAAATTGCATCGCGCAACTGTTACAGAAGCCGATTTGCATTATGAGGGATCTTGTGGAGTAGACGCAGATTTGCTTAATGTAGCTAATAGGAGCGATTTTTAAAAGATTGAGCTTTACAACATTAATAATGGTGAATTTTTTTCATACATAATTAAGGCGGCCAGGGGTTCTGGCATTATTTCTTTAAATGGTGCGGTAGCACGCAAGGCTGATTGGTAGATCATCTCATGATAGGCGCCTAAGAGTTTGTTTCAAACAAGAAAGCGCACACTCCTAAGATTATTTTATTGGGTGATCGAAATTAGATTGCTAGGGTAAAGGTTTAATTTTTAGCAATGCGCTCAAAAATTATATTTAATACTACTTTTGCAATATGGTTATGTATGAGAGTAATGATTTATAAAAATAGTTATTTAAGTTAAGCTGTGCCGATCTAAATTTCCAAGAAAACATGAGCGTTCATTACTTTAATTTTATGCGTCAGGTACGTTTGATTGATTGGGATTATGAACTTTCATCACGTGAGGTGCTGTTGCTTGATGATGTGGCTGAGGCATATTTTTGTGGCCGACCTACTTTCATTACAGAGCTTACTCACCAGTGCCAAATTGCAGCCAAGGGGACCTTAGTTAAGGTCTTAAGAGAGCTAGAATTAAAGCAAATGCTCCTTATTGAGAAAAACAGGACCGATGCTCGCAAGAAAATTGTTTCCTTGACGAAAGAAGCATTGGTTCGCTACGATAGATTGGGTAGAGTGTTTAATCGTTCAAGAGTTCGAACATGGGCTGCTTATCCCAATGCCTCATAGGCCGATAACAAGTTTTCACAGAGTTGATATTCTCAAATGATGATCTGAGCATCATTATTTTGATTTTCACAAATACCTGAAGTCAAGAAATTGGACTGGTTGACTATCCTCACTTAATTTTGAGGGTGAATACTTGCGTGATAAGGTATTTCCCTCGGGCCCATGTTTGGTTTTTCATGATTGTATGTCCACATCCAATCGGTGGCAAAGTCTTAAACTTCATCACTAGATTTAAAGAGGTATTGATTAGGCCGGGCATAACTTACGGTGCGGTTGCATCTTTCAATATAAGCATTTTATTGTGGCTTACCTGGTTCGATATAAGTCATCTCTATTTGATGTTTCGCGGCCCACGGCATGAGCACGCTACCCACTATTTCCGACCCATAGTGCATGCAGAATGGTAGCCAGCTGTAGAAATTTAAGCCACGCTTTTGATTGCGAGATCATTGTCTGATCGGATATATTGTGGGATGGTATGGTTGACCATGGCATCGGCTAGTTGATCAAGTACTTCTTTAGTGTCAATACGCAGTGCGCAGTGGATCGTCAGGCAAACTCTGGTAAATCATCAATCATGCTGAGCGTGCGGATCTTTCTGTCGTAGGCATCTCGAATGAACGCCAAGTGGGAGATCGAAATGTGGTCTGAATGCTGCACTCGCAGGCGCAGGTAACTACCATTTTTTAGGCAAATCCGAGCCTTGGGAGCTGTTTCTGAAGTGCCTTCAGGCCTTCTCGCTGCCAGATCCACTAACCCACTCTTGAATCGCTCTTTGCCAGCCTGCATTGCGCATTAAAGCGACCACTGTTCTATAGCCGTATCGGCCATTGACGCAAATAAGGCGGATGACCTCTGCCCTAAAGAGCTCTTCATCATCCCTTGGGATGGGCATATACCGATAGGCTGCTCTGGATAGTCCCACCAGTCCGTATGTAGAACCCTCAGAGACTGGATGCTTATTCATGAGCAGCTGCGCTGCATTTTTACGCTTAGTGGGGCCCAGAGGTTTCCTTTGATGACTTCCTAGAGCATTAGCTCTCGCAAGGAGAGATCGGCTACCAACGTCTTCAATCTGGCGCTCTCTTACTCTAGGTCTTTAAACTTCTTAGCTTGATCTGCCTTCATACTGCCGTCCATCTTGCTCCAGGGATAGTGGCTTTGGCTGGTAATGGACAAAGACTTGCAGGGTTTATCTAAAGTATTGCCGTTAGCAGTTAGAGCCTCAATCTGCAGTAGCAGGCAAACCATTTGCTCAGGCTTAAAACGCACGCCATGGTTGGTCATATAACGCTCCTTTTTAAGCAAAAGACCACCAAAATCTCTCGCCGGTAGTGGCGCCAAAAGTGAACGAGGGTCAGTGATGTCTGGTTTGCAGACTGAGGTCATGATAGCGGCAGTTTATTTGAAGTGGGTAATGATGATCGATTAGGTATAAGACCTACCAATATCCAATACGTAGCCAAGTGATTACCTGCTCATTAAAAATGGTGAGACCCCCTAATGATTGCTATAGCAATTTGCTATAGCAAGGTCAAAATACCTGATTCAATAAGGGATCCACCCCATCAGAGACCCACTTTCTAATAGGACTACTTGTCATGCGCATTCTTGCTACCGATACCTCTACTGTCAATCCATTGGGCACTTCGCGCGCCTTGCCAGTCAGGCTAGATGGACCTACCTTGCTCGAGCCCCTTGTCATGATTGATTGGGATGATCCCTTTGCTAAGGATCTGCTCACCGGACAATTGCTCATCAATACCCTTGGTCCAGAGCACGTGGCGCAATACAGTAAAAAAGCGGCTAGGGCTCTTAGCCTTAATCCAGGAAGAGTCTCCGTCCAAGTATTTGCTAGCCTCACACCCAGTCAAGCTCTAGGACTTTACCTAGGCCAGCTTAGTGCTGCGCAACTAGCAGCCTTATCACCTGCCGTAGTGGCAGCACTAAGCTTAAGGCAGTTGATGCAAATTAGATTGGCAACACTGACTGACGATCGGGGGAGTGGGCCGAGTAATATCAGTCACTTTTTGGATGCAATTACCCCAGAGCAATATGCAAGTGCAGCCCAACTGATCAGCGCATCAGAAAACCAGACCATGCCCAATCCATCAGGTCGGCGTATATTGGGGATGAATGCTATGGCGAACCCATTAATCTATGCCCTGGCAGCTGTTCAAAAGGGCTCTGACATTACGCTAACTTTTAAGAATTTAGATAATCAAGCCTCCTTTAATGCCAATGTGCAAGAACAAGGGACATCACAAGGTGGGCTTCAGGTAGTCATCGTCAATGAAGTCTCGCAACCACCACTACCAGAGCAAGGGGAGGTGATTGGGGGTAATGGAGGTACTACCCCACAAGAGCAGCAAAATCCGATCTCGCCAGCCTTAGGGGGCAAACCAGCAAACACCCAGGAAGTCATTGAAATACTTAAGGAGTTACGAAACTTTGATAAAGGTGAGGATTTTCAAGGTCAAAGACTAAAAATAAATCGGCATGGAAATAGCCAAGGTAAACCCCGTGGCGGTCGCAATCAAGGCGACAATAATCAACCATCCTCTAACACCAACAACAATGGCGGTAACGGTAATGGTTCGGGTCAACAAGATAACGGTGGGAGTAACGGGGGTACTGGGGGTGGTGGGCGGCCGCCACGTGGGGGCGGCAATCAAAACCTGCCGATCGACGCAAACGTAAACAATGTCAATCAGAGGATGCAAGCTATTGCTCATGAGGTTAATTCAGCGCTTGTCAGAGCTGGAATATTTGGTTTAACGATCACATATAACAGCGCTCAAAGCCTCCAACAATTTGGGGGTCAATTGGGGGTTGCACAAAGGAATCTTGAAGATCGCCTTAACCACTTACCAAGAGAGGCTAGCACATTATTTAGTGCGGTTAGTGATTTCGAGGATGAATTTGACTATATTCAAGATGTTCGTGAGCAGATTACATGCGCCTTACAACTTGTTTCGCTCTTTCGGACTGAGGTTACAATGGCCATTGAGAGGCAAGGCCAGCGGGAAAGCAGCCAGATGCAACAAAATCAGGGCGATCAAGAATCTCATGGGCACCAAGATGCGAATGGTGGGCCCTTTAAAAAAAGGCCTTTAGAAGATGATCCGGATTACCAATTTCGTGAGCTTCTCGGGCGCAAAGACTATAAAGGGCTAAGTAAGCTTCTCCAAGATTCAAACGAAGCTACCTTAAGGGGTCTGCACATCAGGTGGCGTGACCTAAGTTCGCTGCTACTTAGCCCCACTGGTCGCCAAGCCTTGATCACGATGATATCTAGTCATCCAAGTTTGCTTGGCCAGATTGGATCTATTACACAGATGCAGCTTCATTCTTTGATAATGGAGCGCGAAGGGGGTATTGCTACTTTGGTCAGCATTGCTCGGTATTTGCCTCGTCTTCTGGTTGGCCTTTCTCCAATTTATCAAGAACACTTAAATAGGCTTATGGACGTTGACCATGGTATTGAGGCTCTGGGGCTTATTGCTATGAATGCACCCGCACTATTGAGTGGCCTTCTTCCCATTGACCCAAATCAATTAAATGCCCTTTTAAACGCTCGGGGTGGCATCCCAGCTCTAACGAATATCGCCAGGAATGCAAGCCGCCTACTGGTAGGGCGTCTTATTAGCCAAAATCAATTAAATGCCCTTTTAAACGCTCGGGGTGGCATCCCAGCTATAGCAAATATCGCTTTGAATGAACCCCAACTATTAAGGGGTCTTAATATTAGCCCAGAACAATTAAATGGCCTTTTAAATACTGAGAGTGGTGTCGCGGCTCTAGAGAATATCGCTTTAAGATCACCATGGCTATTAAATGGGCCTATTAGCGAATTTCATTTCAATATGCTTTTCGAGTCCGAGCAAGGTGTCGCCGCTCTAAGAAATATCGCCAGGAATGCGCCCCAACTATTAAATAATCATGAGCTTGAGTCCTCTCAATTATATGACCTTTTAAACGCTCCGGGTGGCATCCAAGCTCTAGCAAATATCGCTTTGAATGCATCCCAACTATTAAGGGGTCTTAATATTAGCTCAGATCAATTGGAGAAACTTTTAAATACTGAGGGTGGTGTCGCGGCTTTAGCAAGTATCGCATTTAGATCACCATGGCTATTAAATGGGCTTAATATTAGCGAATTTCATTTCAATATGCTTTTCGAGTCCGAGGAAGGTGTCACCGCTCTATTCAATATCGCCAGGAATGCGCCCCAATTATTAAATAATCATGAGCTTGAGTCCTCTCAATTGCATTACCTTTTAAACGCTCCGGGGGGTGGCATCCCAGCTCTAGCAAATATCGCTTTGAATGCATCCCAACTATTAAGGGGTCTTAATATTAGCTCAGATCAATTGGAGAAAC
>JAULBY010071317.1:0-32075 GCA_032358315.1 Ophiocytium majus | reverse complement strand
GGGGGGGGGGGGGGGGTTGAACGTGAAGGCACCGCTGGGGCATGATGGTCCCTATATTGAGACACTCATGCACTTGGGTGGCGGTTTCGGGGCGGTTACGGGGCTGCTGCCAGGGCATCTATGTATACACGTGGCAGCCCCCAGTGGAGAATTCGGTGGCGACCCCGGCCATGCGAAGGGCAGCCCTTAGCGAGGGCGGAAAACCCCACCCACTTTCATCTCTCTCTCTCCCTGCTGCTGCTGTGCGCGCCATCGCCGTCGAAGGTGTCCGCGCTGCATCCTTCACCGCCATGCCTACGGTCACACTGCTGGCACAGCTGCTGCTCCTGCTGCTGCCGCTCCTGCTGCCGCTCCTGCTGCTGCCGCCGCCAGCCGCTGGCACATGCTGGAGGCCGGCGTGTGTGAGACTTGCCGTACACCGCGGAAACAGGCAGCATGCTGCCGCTGGTGAGTGGGTCGACGATGCCACGCCGCTGCCGCGCCAGGCGACGCCAGGCTGTGCCAGGCAGCACCGTCGTCGCTGCACGTGTGCGAGAGCTCCCGCCGCTCCTGTTGCGCATGCAACTCGCAACCCAGGCTCGGACATGGCTGCTTATGGCGGCTGGTGGCTGGCGGAAACCGCTGCGTCACCTTTGTGCGCGTGCACCAGCACACCAACGGCGGCTGCACGTGCCCTCCGCCAGCGATGCCTGCCTAGGCATGGCTCCATGGTGCCCGACACTGTGGCTGACGAGGTACAAACGTCACTCAGCACACCTCCAGCAACGTCAAAACTGGTGTATGAGTGACAGTGCCCAATCACTGGAATCATGGCAATCACTGCACCAAGGGCAACCGAGCCTCAAGTGGCGTGCACGTGTGTTACAGCGACACACCGACAGTGAGTGCGGGCAAGCACACTACACGGCCCCTATATACCTGGCATGCTGACAGTGACTGTCTGGTGCGGCGCTGACACTCGTTCCCCGTCGCCATCGCGGCACAGTGCTAGCGTCCGGGCGGTGGGGCGCTGACCGCAGGTGGAGCTTTCATGCAAGCAGCACTTGCACAATATGGGGTGTGCCAGCACTTGGCCTGCACAAGGCAGCTCTGCTGGCCACCGGCTGGCTCATGGAGTGCCTCAGGGTGTGGCAGCACCAATATTCTTGATCAGCTGCACTTGGAGCTCTGGAGCATGGGGGTGGGGCTGACACTGATGGTGAGGGTGAGTGAGCCTGGCAGCCAGTGACCTGTGATAGCCCCAACTGTGTTGATCACAAATTTGTTGAGGAGGGGAGCAGGGCAGGCTGCCCTTGCCACCCTGTGTGCCTGCAACTCGTACCAGGCTAGCATAGTTTACCTCAACGTGTAGGACGTCTGGGGTGGGCAATAGTGCCACCCACGCGCGCAGGGCTTTCTGTACACAGTCCAAGTTTGTACTGCTGTGGGTGATTGGGTGTGCAGCACATGTTAAGTGAGCTTCAGGGACACAGTCCAATTAATCTGTATACATAGAATGCTACTCTGGCTGCATGGATGTTAGGCTACCCTGGCCAGCCCAAGCGGGGGCAGGTACAACTGCGCCTTGTAACCCACAGCTGGTACATTGTGATGTGTGCTGAAGTGGTGCGTGCGGGCGCTTGCCTCTGACTTCAAACTACGTGCGGAGCTGTGGCACCATACTAGCTGCTGCAGTAGTTGTGGTGCTGCCAGGCTGTTTGCGGCCACCTCGATTGGCGTTTCTGGTATACTGTACTGTAGCATGTGACCTTGATGCAACCCAAGTGCAGCGTAGGGAGGTTTGTGCGCTGGCTTCACTGCCAGTCCCCACCTACGCTGGCAGCTCGCGCTTACGGTCTACTGTACCTCTGTAGTTCGACACATGCCTGTATGTTATGGTGCTAACATTCATGTCCATTGCTTTCCTGTGGCACAGCTGCCCTGTAGTGTCACAGGTTGTTAGGAGCCATTGGCGAGCACTTTAGGCACACACCGCACACTGTGGTCTGGTGGCACACTGCAGTCGGAGCTGTACACATCCTGGTCTGGTAGCAAGTTCATGTATGAAAGATTGACCAAGCTCACTTCTGGCCTCCAAAGTACTTTTGGCGCCGAGGGCAACCGTACAAGTTGTCCATACTGTGGTAACTTAGTGGATGCCGTTACACATAAGCGGCGAACAGCCTGGACGTGCCTGTGGAGTGCCATGCCTGTCAAGTGCTATGTAGCAGTAATGCTTTCATGACCTGCACCAAGTGCCGCTCAGCTTTGGTATATTCCATAATGGTGCACTGGTTGTATAATGAGCACGCATTTACCAACCAAGACAACTGCATTCAGCAACGGCTTGTGTTGGGCACGCATGGTGCATGAGCTCGTAGCACACCTTGTTACCAGGTGCTCGACACGTACTGCTGGTGAAGAGTGACAGCGTCTGGCACAAAGCAGTGTTTGGGCCTTGTTTGCCACAGATGCACGGGTGCCGAGACGTTTGTAAACACACATCCACTTCTTCTGGTTCTCGCTCGAGCCTGTCTCTGCACAGGAGCACAGCAACTCAAGTGTATACTAAAAGTATGCCATCAAGCTGCCTTGGACTGCACCCACTCAATGCCCCCGCACATACTACACAGAATTATCTTACCCCTTGATGCATCACACGAACCCTAGCCTCTTGTTCCCCAATGATGGTGCGGTGCACAGCTGCAGCATGGCAGTGGTAGTGCTGTGAACTGGGAGTTCCGCATGAGGTAGGGACTCCAGACGGCGGTACATCACATGCACCCCTGAACCAAAACCCAGAGCCTGGCTGTAAAACCAGTGCACGTGGTAAGCAGGCACTGGCAGGGGTGTACCATGGTGCAGTACGTCCGCAGGTATGCGCACGCTGCCGCAAAGCATGCGGTCATATCCCGGGCCATAATCATAAGGCGGTGGCGACTCAGCCCCGTGGCGAGTACCCAAGGGTGTGCAGTGCTACTGCAGGCTGCCTCCAACTTTTAAGCCAGGACCTCGCACACCCTTACTGAGCAGCACACTCCACGTGTGTGCACACCTCACAGCTCGCGCTCAGCACGTGGTGCACACGGGTACCGTCTAGTGCCGAATCTGGGCGTGCCAGGGTCTCACACAATTAGGGGGGGGGAATCACACAAGCTGCAGCGATTTGTAAGCACGCGTGCAGCGGTGCTCAGCCCATGTCCAGTGGTACCAGCGCCGCCGCACAGGAGACTGCCCAGCACTGCGGCAGTGCCTTGACACGGTAGGCGCACACCGTCCGCGCGCGCAAACAGATTGCTGGCCCGGCCCGAAGGTGCCTCATGATAAGGGTGCGGTCATGACCATGAACCTTTGATTTGTTGCGTCATCACGGCGTCATCACCATGATGCACACCGCGGTGCGCGCACCAGCCGTGTTGGGCTGCAGCTGGCAGTTTCACACAGAGCACCATCTTCACGCCGCTTGACCGTGGGGGGGGCTACATGCTACATGCGCAGCAGCAGTTTTTTCGCACAGGGACCCCGCGGAAACTGTTTGGCCCCGGCAACGGTGTGTGTTGACCCGTTCACTTCAACACAAAACGCCACTTTTTTGGGGGGTCTCCGCGGTCGGTCGGGGCGGGGTCCGCCAGAGCAAGCGTGCGGCCGCCGCAGCCGTAGCAGCAGCTGCACCAACAGCCGCACCCAACAGCAGCCGCCGCAGGCTTAACGGCCAGCCTGTCTGGCGCGGCTGACTTGCCAGCCTGGAGGAGTGGCGGCCCTCGCAATCGGCGGTCCGCCCGCTGCCGACAGCCATGTCTCTTGCGAAGGTGACGCCGACCATGTCGAAGGACGCAGCTGCCACGGGCCTGCCCAGTATGCGCACAGGTGAGTGAGTGGCGCCTGCCGCTGCTGTGTTGTTAAAGGCGCTGCTGGACAAGAAGCGTAGCGCCCAGTCCGGAATGCTGCCTCGTGAAGCTGCTGACAGGATGCGTGTTCTGCTCAGGCACGGCATGGGCCCTGTACTGACCTGGGTCCTGCACGATGGGGGGCTGGCTCACCACGCGAGTGATGATATATTTAGATAAGCTCAACACGTTATGATTGTGACACCGGCAGCAGTAGCAGCAGCAGTCGCTTAGTCGCTTGGAGCTGACAGTATCGCAGTGGCGACGGGGAGCTAGAGCCGCCGACGGCAGCGGCCGCGACGGCAGCGGCCGCTGCGCCAGCAGCAGCAATGCAGGTACACACACATACGGCACCCGTGTTCGCCTATCCTCGGCCACATTTTCTCTCTCACACACCTGTGCTGAAAACAGCGGTTAATCCTATCGTAATCGATATGCTAAAGTACTGCAGCCTGCAGCGTACACTACCACCACATTCTTGCACCGCAGTGATGATGGCATGTACTTTGTCACACTTCGCTTGGGGCGGGGAAAGCCCTGTGCCACATGGTCTGCGGCTGAAGCACTGCCAAGCAAATGCACCTCACACCGTAGCACACGCCCAAGTGTCACTAGTAGTGTTGGTGCAAAACACACCCTTCGCGCAGATGTCAACCACCTCGCCAACCTGCAGCTGCAGCGAGGGTATATATCATGCATCACATGAAGGATTAGCCTGGCGAGCAGCTGACAGTGCACATACTTGCTGCCTGCTATCCGCCGTCGCTCCCAGCGATGCTGCGGCTGCACCGGGCGATTGGGGTTGTGGAGGGGCCCCAGAGCGCTCACCCCTTTTCCTACAGCGGCACGGTCTTTGAAATTCTGGTGTACGACTCCAAGCTTTGGTTCCTGACTCTGTGGACTGCAATTTGGGTGCTTCTACGGTACTTGGACCTTGTGGACCCCTCTGAGGTTCCGTCCGTGACCACACGATACCTGACATATGTGCAGGCTGTGCTATCATTCCTGCTGGTGTTCTTCTTAAACTCGTGAGTGCCCCCCCTCGCGCGCAACCATGCTCACCCTGCTACGGCGGTGCTGCATATTTCAGAGGTGGCGCAATACTGTGTCACGTGCTTCTGGGCTGCACAAGTGGGCGTGCCGGTTGCACGCGAGCATGTGCCATCAATGGTACACTAGCTGCTGAGGTTTAGATGCATGCTGCTCTGCTGCTGAGGTTGAGTGCATGCTGCCCTTTTTGTGCCGTTTCAGAAGTGTTTGCGCCGACCCTGTGTCGCTTTTTGCAAGTGGCCAAGGGGCATGTGCTGCACTTAACACTTGCGCAGCATGCTGACATCGCCAGAGGCCTCTACCATGTGCCATTTTTCGAGGTACATGCCATGCTTTCCTTTACACGGTGTGCTCACGCACTTGCACCTGTACCCTGCACCTGTGCGGTGTGCTCCTGCCATCCACTGAGCAGTACGTACAGCGAGTTTAAGGAGCAGGCACGAGCAGCTGTGAGCGCTGGCAGCCCCTCGGGCACGGTGCGTACTGCAACGCGTACTGCAATGCAGCTACCGTAACTAGCTGGTGTGCCGTACCTTATGTGAGTGGGGCATAGCTTGTGTTGCTTTTGCACTTTGCAGGGACTAGGTGCCAGGTTGACTCTGTGAGTGCGTAGTTTGCAAAGTGCCAGTACCGTGTATGTGCTGCAAGAAGACTGTGTCCACTGCATGGTGTGCCAGGCACCTGGTGCCCTAGGTAGCTACTAGTAGAAGTGAGCATCGTTTGGTGAGCACGGCTGCTGCACACACACCACCCGCGCCGGTGTGGAAACGCAAGCTGCTGTGGTGATCAGGTAGCCGAGTATTATAATGTGTTCCTAGTACAGACCATACTGCCGTTCTCTGGCGGGGGTTCCTCTCAGGCCCGCAAGTCCTGCTGCACAGGCCACTATCGCGGCTCATGTGCGGCAATCAAAATTGAACTCGATGTGCTGCTGGTTTTGATGCAACGCCCGCAGGCGGTGATATTTGCGAAATGCTTTTTCAAGCATGAGCCCAACCTGCAGGAGCGGCTGGTGCGGCTGGTGAATGCTTCGCACTACCTCAGGTGCGCCGCCAGGCCACACACCCGCAATGGGCAAATACAAGTGTGCCCTCATCAAAATGGTGCACTAGCCCAAAGGCGCTACCATGCGCTGCAGTTCATGAAAGACACCGCAATGGTATGAAGATCACAAGAATACGCTTCAACCTTCAAGGGCTGCCTCTGCGCCCTAGCCACCACCTGGCGCCGGCTGCACACAAAATACTTGGCGCGCTCAAGCAAAGTGTTGCATGTCGCGCGCACGACTCACACACACACCTGCAGCACAACATATGGCAACCTGCAGCACAGCATTCGGGAACCAGAGTTGTGCAATTGACTGGCTCTTGTGCGCTGCTGCTGGGGTGTCACCATCTTGCCCCCCCCGAAACAGCTACATGGACCTGAGCGGCTTCTACTCATACAAGGAGCTGCTGGAGCGGGGGCTGCTGAGCGAGGCAGAGGTGCAGGCGCTCAAAGATTGTCCTATGGGCAAAAAGCACCCAGTGCCCATGGTGAGTGCTTCAGATCCATTTGCAACGGCGCCAGCTAGTATTGTGAAGGCCAAGTGGCAGTGGTCTGCCGAGTAAGGTGGGGGTTGACAGACTCACCAGGACTGCACCTGTTGGCAAGTGTGCGTGCAGCCGACGTAGACGGCAGCTGCCGCACCGGGCGGACTGTGTGTTGTCACTCACATGTAGGCGTTTTGGTAGCAAGCGCCTGGTGTGCACCAGAAAAAGACAGTGGGGGAGGGACAGAGGGACAGAACGCAGGAAGAGAAGTAGACTGTGTGTGTGAGTCTGCGCATGGACGCAGAGCTGGTTGGGCAAAGCTCAGCAGCCCTGTAGGTGTGTGCCACAGCAATGCTACAAGGACACATGTGTACACGCGGGACTGAGCTTGCGAAGGATGCACACCAGTGCCTCACACGCACAGGCATTGGAGGCGGCAATACGGAATGCACGCTGACCAAGCTGTACAATTTCCTGCGTTGACAATTGTTGAACAGCCGTCATAGGGGTTTTCGTACACGGGGAATGTGGGCGGAAGTGGCAGTGTGCGCTGTTGTCCAATGTACACCTACTTCAACAAGTACAACTTGGAACTGGTGGGTGAGCACGTCCACTCTTATTAACACCAGCAGACGACTCTCAGCAACATACGACAAATAAGGACCTCGCAGCAGCAAGAGTCAATTGGGCCATACATATACGTTGTAGTACTATGAAAGTATGTACACTATATGTATATACTAGAAAATGCCATGGAATTCTGTACACACTGCCATGGTGGCGCCTGTGTTGCTGTCACATGCAAGCATGACAGTGACTCCCACATGCTTGTTTTCCTGTGCTGTCTGGCATCAGATCTGGGCACTGGAAATGGTGGCGGAATATGCACGCGTTCAGCAAGAGCGATTGGATGACTGGAAAGAGCTCCCCCAAGGGCAGCGCGGCAAGCGGCCACCCTGCGTGAGCAACGACATGCTCCTGCGAACTGTTGGTGAGCCCTCGCTGTTGCTGTGATACCAATGTGGTGGCTTGCTGCTGCCCAGAGCAATCAAAGGAAGCAGTGCTCTGTGGCACATGATGCTGCAGGCATGTAAATGCGTGGGTGGTGCGTTTAAACCGGTTTGCTGCATGGCTGCTGGGCAGCAGTCAGTGCCGGCAATACTGGCACAGTTGTGGCCACAACACTGAGGCATGCACGCGTGCCTCGGCCTGTGCACCAGTGACAACCCTATGTCACGATGCTGACATTCTGTACATGCTTTTCTGAGCTTGGCGCACACTGTTGTCTGGCCTGTATGCGGCAGACTTCATTAATGACGGGCGCTCGCGCTACAACCAGCTGGGAATCATCCGGTCTGCCCAAGTGCCCACAGTGTACACACACATGCTATGGTACGTGTGCACACATATGTGTAATCCAACAGTGCGCTTTCGTGAGAGGTGGGTGTAGCGCAGTTCTGTACCGGTACCTACTTGCGAAAATTGCTGCTGCTACCTTAAAGCGATGGCATGACTAGGCTGGCAACAACAGAGGCAACAGCAAAGGGCACGCTCGCAGTGTGCCGGTATGCCAGCAGGGGGTGCTGCTGTTGAACTGTGTGCGTCACTGTCACAAGGATGCATGCATGCCAGGTGATGATAGGGCATAGACCCACAGGTACCGTGGCTGCAGCAAGTAGCAAATAGCAGGACAAGGCCAGCAGGCAGAGACTGCGCCATGCGTGTGTGTGCGTGGCACCTTCACCACATTATCATACCCACACAGTGGCGTCCCATGCATGTTGTGCTTTTGTCACCTGTGTTTGCAACGTGTATTGTTTGTGTGTGCGGATGCATGTGTGTGTAACAGGTGGCTCATGATGACCTTCCTGACGGTGCTGGGATTCTATGCAGGTACACATGCTCACATGCCGCAAACCTGTTGGCCCATTCATTATGCAACACTGCTACGTGTATGTCTTGTGCCCTGAGGCGCACTGGTCATGCAGGCATGGCATGGTGTCAGCTCGGTTGCAACGCAACCTGCGCTGCCAACTGAGCTGGCACAGCGCGTGCGTATGCAGTGCCTCACAATCAGCACAAAATGCTTTTGCAATGGTGTTGTGCACGCATGTAGTAAGCGCTATGTGTTGCCCACCTGCCAGCACCAGCACATCCTCGAGCCCACCAGTAAGCATGCGCTGCATTATTGCTGCCATAAACTGCTGTGGTGCGATAATGTATAGGCATCGGCATGGAGGACGCTGATGACCCCACCCTTGCCAGATTCTGGTTCATCGGAGGGTACTTCCTGGTCATTTTTGGTGAGAGTTCGACAGGAGAATAACCTGGCTGTCGAAGCATGTGTGGTGGTTCTTCAACTCACATCACAGTTGCGCATCAGTTGTGGCAGTGATTGCTCGGCATCCTGTTGTTTTTTTTTTAGTGATGAACCGCGTGGTCAATGGTGAACCACTTTGGACTTTGCAGTTTTGATCGTGTCGTGCTGCAGGTACGCATGCTCAGCGGGCACAGTGGGAGTGCCATGCTTCCCACTGATTGCACCAGCTGTCAGTGCCCAGCATGAATTAGGTGCTGCTGCATGCTCACTTGTGTGACCTTAGCTGTTTCTGCCGCGCATCCACCCTCCCGCTACCTGCCTGGACTGTTTTGGGTACTCCTTTAGAGGTGCCAGCGGCAGGTTTGCAGCATTGTGCCTCAGCAGCAAAGCTGACAGTCATCCCATTGACACTCTACATGCATTCGTACCTGTCTTATTACAACACCCTGCTATGTGACAACCTGATTGAGGGCATTTATGCCGCTGCTGACGTTGCTGGTGCCACCATTCTGCCGTGTGCTTGAAGGGTTTCTGGGGGTGTTCAACGTGGCCATGGTGAGCCGCCAGCAGCATGATTGCCGACTTTACAACTCGCTTGTCTGTCAGCACTCTCGTTGCATCTCAGCCTGCACGTCTGATGCTATCGCGGTTATCATGGGTGGCGATATGCAAATGTGCCTGCTTGGCAGTGTCCGCGTCAGTGTGCACACACTTGCTAGTGTGCGTACACCACATCCATGCACATGATGTCTAGCCACACATGCAGCACAGACCTCGCGAATGCCTTGGAAAACGTTGTCACTGCAGTCTGACGCAGCTGGTGCTGCTGCCTCCATTGCTGTGCTGCTGCCCACGCTGCCCCTGCCCTACTCTGCAACAGGCACTCAAGGTACGCAAGGCACTCACATTCAGCAGCTGCAAGACATAAACACAAGAGCATTGTGTCACTACAGTACTACTACAGTAGTACAAGTGATGCCTGCACAGTGATACAATGACCGTGGCATCACCCTTGCTGCTGGCTCACAAACCACCTTGTTCTGCGCTGCTGGCGCCCAGCTCACATCTCTTACTTCAGAAGCACCGGTACTTGTTTGCTGTCCCTGTCGTTGCCTGTCGTTGCATGGTGCCCGAAGGAGCCATTTGGCTGCGATGCAACCGGTAAGAAGCGCCCGCACGCACACACTGTGGCACTCGCAGCCGGCTGGCTGCGCCCAAACAGATGCGAAATCGCTTTGTGCCATGTGTGAGGTCGTGTACATGCAGCTGCCTGGCATGTCTAGTCGCTGACTTTGCGATGCAGGCTGACATGTGGTTTCACAGTAAACAATCCGTGGCAGTGCACGGCAACACCAGCCCCACCTACTCGGAGTTCAGGAGCACTGCAGCACGAAAACTTGAGCGATGAGACATGTACCAGGTGTGAAAGCACAGACTACTCTGCCCCCAGGGTACCTCTCTTGAAAGTACAGAATCAGCACTTTGGAGGAATTGAAACGAGTGTGGGTTTTTGCCCTATTTTACGGCACTGTCGAAATTGGCACACACGAAAGCTGCACCAAACAACACTAGTGCAGCATGTGCTGGTGAGGCGTGTAGCTGATGTGGCTCCCACTGTTTGTGCCGCCACTGCAGACATGGATGCTTTGGCGGCAGTAGAGCAGACCATCAAGGCACACCGCACCATATTGGAGCTGCCCATTCTGGTGGAGTCAGCCGTGACACAGCCCAAATACGACATGTTCAACAGGTGAGACACATGCGCCCACTTGCTTTGCCATGCACTTCGTAGTAGGTACTTCACAAGTACTTCGTAGAAGTGCTTAGCAAGTACCGGCCCTTGCAGTGCGCGATGCATAGCGTGCTTACTTCCACGCTTCACAAGGCACTGTTCAGCTGGGCTCAATGAGGGATCTACACCGCAACTACCACTTTCTGTCAACTCCACTTTCTGTCCACATGTGCCATCTCTTCCGTTGCAAGTCGTAGCATACACACAACACAGCAGTTACTATGTGCGTTGCAGTTGTATGCGGCCATGGTATTGGTGCAAGCTCGCCACACATGCTGAGCTCACACCGTTGACGGTTGCTGTTGCTGGTACCCAAGGCACCAATATGCTGCATAGCACCATCGATTTCTACCTGGCACATTGAGTGGGGTTTACTTACATGGAGTGTCAAAAGCCACACTGCAAGTACCATGGGTGTTGAGCCCCGCTGTGCAAGCGCACTATGTCACAGGGGCGGCATGCATTGCGGTGTATGTTACGCACCATGGCAGCAGCTCACAGCATCACAGCAGCGGCTGTCATGGCACACTGCCGTCCCCACACAGGCGTGTCACACTTCGCCTGCATACAAACCTACATGTGGTGGTGTGCGAATTTTGTACTGTACACAACATACTTCGAAGTATGAGTTTGGTGCTTTGTACTGCAGTAGTAGACTCGTGGTGGCGCACACCCGCGTTCACTCACTCCACAGTATGCATGCAACCCTACGCACACTGGTAGCATTCGGGCAAGGTCTTAGCTGCCAAGCATCATGGGACATTTTTGCTGCCATTACTGCGGCTGTCACAGGGATAAGGCGCCAGCCGGGGAGGCCGATGGCGGCGGCACCATCAAAGCACGTGGCCCACTGTACAGCAGCAGCGCCAAGAAGTCAAACAACCAGGAGATGTACCAAATGCTAGCATCACGCCTGCCCAGGGACGAACAGTAGCACTGGTGTTGGTGAGCGGCAGTGTGCTTTCCGCCGCTGCTGTGCATGTACCGGTGTGAAACCTTTTGAGCACGACGCTGGTGCAGCAGTTGCTGCTGCTGAGCACTGGTCCAGATTGCTCAGCACCGCTGCTGCCGGTGAGCAGGGAGTCCGTTGATGATACAGCCGAAGACAGCACTGCTGCTGCGGGGTATTGTTTGGGACCGCCATGAGCAGGCGCTGGCCGCCAAGTGCAGCTCCCCTGCCAGCAATCTGCCAGCTTGCAGTGCGCTATGGTGTCCGTTTACGGGAGTGAGCTCATAGACGCTGGGTGTTGTCTAAAGCTGAACCTCTCTTCCGACAGTGTGCCATATATTTCTGCAGTACTACTTGTACTGTGCTGTAGGGAACTCGGCAGCGCCACTTTGGCACAGGCGCTGTAGGGAACTCGGCAGCGCCACTTTGGCACAGGCGCTGCCGTCATGTACCATAGGAACTTCAAACTTCCAGTCAGTCAATGTACTGATAATGCTGCTGCTCAGTAGTTGCAGTGCACTCGCACGCGCGGCGGCAAATCAAATGGTAATGCAAGTGCTGGTAGCTGCCGTAGCAAAGCTGCTTTGCATGTTCGGCTGCCTGGTGTGCTGCTGCGCCAGTGTTTGCGCCTGACCAAAGCTGCGCTGGAAGTGGGAATGCTGGTTGCTAGGCAGCAGTGCGTACCCCGTGTGTCACCACAGGTGGCCATGGCAGCAGGCATGCGTTGCACAGCAGCTACAGCTGTGCACCTACTTGTGTCCCCAATGAATAACTACACGGTACATCATGGTTATTAATATCAAGTCCCGTGCTCCGAAGTACATCAAAGTACAGTACTACTAGTATACCACTATATACTTCAAGTACACTGCTGTAGCATAATATGAAGTGCATCCATGGGGGTGCGCATTGCACCTTAAAATCGACCTGAATGGCAAGCCCAGCTCCATCAAGGTGTTGCCAGGCAGCTGCTTCAAGCACGCCTTCCAAGGCAGGCATGGCAATCGAAGGCACACCCACGAGCAGGTGGCCACTTGCACACCCACTGACACGGCGCTGCGGAAGAAGACCTTACTACATGAGAAGAGGAACATGTAGTGGCACTTTTGGGGGCAGGGTATGCACCAGTCCCTGGCATTAAACAGCATCCTACAAACCCCGGGCAGTTGCTGCACCTGGTGGCAATGCCAGCAAACATAAGGTAGGAGGCACCGCATGCACAGCACTGCTGGTGGGTATGATGTGTGGCTATGCAAGCACACATAGGCACAAAGGTGGTGTCCATCTCTGATTCGACAAGTGGGCTGCAAGCACCTCCGTCTGGCGCCACAAAAGAGCTTCAGACGACTTGCGTTCAGAGCAAACTTCATACTTGCAGCGGCGTCCGCGAGTGTGCTGGAGGCAGCGCGACTGCGCCGGTTCCCCACGCAATGCCAGAAAACTGCAACACATCACTGCTGTGCCACGCAGCAACTCGCAGTGCAGCCAAACCAGCACTTAGTGCGCTTGCGACGGGAAGGCACTTGGCGCACAGCAGGCACTCTCAGGCAGGCTGCTGCTGAGCACTGCTGCTGCAGCTGCCGTGCTCTGCTCCTGCTGCGACTGTAGAGTAACCACCACCTCAATCTACACGGCAGCCGGCTTGGCAAGACCTCGCCCTGGCATACTCACATGGTGCTGCGGTTCTCCGCCGAGGCAGCACTGCTGCCGCTCCTGCTGGAGACACCCCCCCCAACGGCCACACCAACCTACACAGCTGGCGGCTTGTCATCGCCAGAGCCCTTCCCCACTTGCCACGGCGCCGCCTTCCTCGGGTACGGGCGCTCCGCGGCAGCCGCAGGCGCAGGGGCCTCCCCCTTAGCCTCAGCACGCCGCCGTGCCTCCCCCCTGTGACGCCGCAGCATGCGCCGCTGAACATCAAAGGACTGCGATGGAGTCGCGTCGGCGCCCAGGTTGTCGGTGAGGGCCTCAGTGGCGGCGTCAGGGTCGGTTGTGCATGTGCTGGAGTGGGCGAGTGCGTCGCGAGCCTGCCATGTACACGCGCAATTGAGGAGGCACGGCAGCAGCAGCAGAGGTGGAAGCAGGTTCAAATGAGTACCCAGGTGCCAGCATCAGGGCCCAGCTGCAGGTGATTGACGTTTGCGAACACAAGGGCGGGTGCATGTAGTAGGCGCTGGAGTGGGCGAGGGCGAGGGCAAGGTGCAGCGTGTGCAGCAGGGGTGTGGCAGGCGAGGTCGCGCATGCCAGGGCAGCATTGCACACACACGAGCTTCAAGGGAGCCTGTTTGCCCCAGCTAGAGTTTGCAAGCACCCATGATGGTCACAAACAGTGCAACCGCAAGCGGGGACATGTACGTGCTCGAGTGGGCGAGGGCATTGGTAGTGCAGCATGCAAGTACCAGAACGAAGCGCCGAACCACTGCTTATGCGGACAGCATCGCTAGGCACCAGTTCTGCAGCTGAGCGGTGCCGCCACACCAGCACAAACATTGATGCTTGCGGCAGGTGCTCAGCAGCTACAACAGCACACAGCCACCAACAGCGCACCCTGCTACAGGTCTGATGACAGGCACGAAAGGTGCTCAGCATGGGCAGCAGCGATGTCTGTGATGTGCCACCATAATTCCCATACAACACAACAGTCTCCACCAGCAATACTGCTCGCCAGCAGCTGCAGTGGCTCGCCTGTCGCATACCCGCAGCCATGTCTGCTTTCGCTTCCACCAGGTGTCGGGCTGTTTCATCACCAGGCAACTACGCGACAAGCGCACGCTGCCACCTGCAACCTTGGCGTTTCCCACCCAACTGCGAGAAAAGCACACGCTGTCACTTGCGAGCTTGGCCTTTCCCACCGCTGGAGCCAGCTCACCTGCTGCAGCTCCACCGCAACGGATGACCACGGGTGCGCGGCCTGCGCAGCGGCAAGGTCCGCCACCGCCCCCTCATAATCCCTCAGCTTGAGCTTGGCGCGCCCACGAACTGCCAGCGCCAGGTGGTTGTGCGGGTCTTGTGCTAGGGCGGCATCGACATCGGCCAGTGCCTCTGAGACGTGGCCTGTGGACCCGCGCGCGTGTGGGCGGTTGCTGCGGGAACGGGCGGCGGTGGTGGCAGCGGGGATGGGAACAGGTGGCCAAAGCCAGGGATAAGGCAAACGGCCATGGCAATTTGTCTGAAGGGGTGCCAGGTGCTGGAAGGCCCGCCTGTGGTTCTGGCATGGTGTCAGCGGAGTCAGCCCATCCGCCAGTGCATTGGTTGCTGCAGGCACTGGCGGCAGCAGGTGGAGGAACATGGCAGCGACAGTCGCTTGTGCGCCGCCGTGGTGTCCAGAGTGACTGGCGTGGTTTACAGCAGCAGGCTACCGGCTCCACTGCCATTCTGCAAAAACTGGCAGCACATTGTGCATATGCAGCCGAAACCAAACGTTCTGCAGTGGTCCCCCTACACATGAGTGTACTCCCTTTGCCCTGGCCAGCCTGTGCGCAATGGTGCCGGCCGTTGGAATAGGCACACGCAGCATCCGCACCTCAGCACAACATGCCCACAACAACGCACCCACCTGGACAGCACCAGGTCCGCCCGCACCGCCAGCAGCGCAGGTGGACACTCCTTGTCCTGTGCACCTGAGCGAGCAGCCGCAATGGCGCGGTCCAGCTCTGTGAGAGCTCTGTCCAGGTCGTTCAGCTCAGCTGCCGCGTATGCACCGCCCACGGCGTCCACCGCCGCTTCGCCCGCCGCTGCCACTGCGCAGTGCTGGGGAAGGGGAGGGGCACATGCGGGCAGGCATGCAGCAGCAGAGTGGCTCACGTGAACTTGCAAAAGGACGTCGCGCACGCGTGTTCGCGCGTTTGCACCGCCCTGCTCACGCTACCAGGCCAATTGGCATTGATGCAGGTGTCTTGTACTAGTAGTATGTGCTGGCCCTTGTATACTTCAGGTCCTTTAAGTACTACTTCCAAGTACTTCGGGTATATAACAAAGGGTAACATCCGCCAGTACACAAGTGGAGTACATGTAGGGAGCCTCGTCGCAGTTCAAGCACGATGGTTGAGTACATGCAAATTGCGCCAGCGCCTGCACTGGATCACTGGTACACCATTTATGAGCAGGGCCCATGCGGCTGCAATGCTCACCAACCACACAACACAACAACATGCAAAGCATGTACCTACGCCCACGTGCGCCTGTCATCACCTGCATGAACCTGTTGACGCTGTCCGCGTCATGCTCGGCACGCGCCTCCCTCCGCAGCAGCGCCAGCGAGGCCCGCGACACCTCTGCACGCACAAGCACAACCCACACCAGCAACCAAACACGGCACGCAATACAATGCTCAGCAGTGTCGTGGCCGCTGGTGCTGCAGGGGGCCACCAGCAGCAGCAGAGCGCTGCCTCGCACTCTGTGTCTGATTGGGGCTCATGCGTACTGGCGGAGCCTGTACCACTCAGAAGGGCAGGCGGCCCACGCCATGTGGGGGGCACCCATCCGGCAACACACCAACGCCACCACCAAGCAGCCAGTGACCTCAGCAGCGTCAATTTCCTGGCTCACCTTGGCCGTCAATGCCATCGCGCGTGTCCGTGTGCAGCGCGCGCATGGCACTGTACAGCTCCGCCCGCATGTTCTCCAGCAGGCGCAGCAGCTGCTCATGGCGGGCCTCCTCCGCCGCAAAGTCAGCCTTGGCCGCTGGGTCCTGCAGCTGGCGCCACCACCCAGGAGACATGAAGCGCACCTCCTGCACAAAAAGCAAGGCACAAGGGGGGGGATGAGGTGCTGGGTGCTGCTGAGCGCTGCAGCTGCTTGGTGGGTCGGGGGCTGCGGGCGGCTGCGGCAGCCTCTGTTGCCTGCCATACAAGGGTGCTGTGCTCCAATAGCGGTCCAATCAGCGCAACAGCACATTTTCACACAGTATCAGCTGCCTGCTGCTCTTCTGCAGCCGCAAGTGACCGCTTTGGCCGGCTGATGCTGTGCATGGCGAGAACAAGTCTCACCTGCGGAGACGCACACTTTGGCCGGCAGACGCTGTGCATGGCGAGGACAAGTCAAGTCTCACCTGTGGCGGCGCACAATTTGGCCGGCCGATGCTGTGCATGGCAGGAACAAGCCTCACCTGCGGCGGCGCACAAGCGTGCGCAGCGGCATCCACCGGCCCGCACCCCGCCGGCTGCCTGCCCGGCAGCATGTTGGCCGCCTCTTCGTCGCCCACCGCCACCAGCATCTCCTCTGACACATTCTGGGCGTGCCCCGCAGACTGGTGCGCGCGGAGGAGGCTTGACAGGGGGTGGTGGCGAGCGCGTGCTCCTCGCATTGCGCGCACGGGATTGAAGCTTGGCTCGGGCATGACTTGGTAGTAGACGTCGGGGGGCGGGGGGGGGGGCGGCGCTTGTGGTAGGCCTGGATGGGGGGTGTAGAGCAGGGGTGGGGTGGGGTGGGGGACTAGAGTCAGCGGTGCAGTTGGAGTGCTGTGTGTGTACATGTGGGATACACGCCTGGTAAGCAGAAACCATGCAAGGGCTGAGAGGTACGTTACTGATGTTACTTGATTGCAACTGTGGGCGTGCGAGAGCCCATGCCATGCACGCCAGCGTACATGAAGCCATGGCAAATGCCCGGCAGCGTATGCATACATGTATGTACACGAACTCACGAACTCACAATTCGAAAAGGTCGCGATATCTGCATGTCTGCACACACACACACCACGCACCTGGTGCAGTCCAGGCACGAAACACAAGACGGACACGCACCACAGCATTGGTTGAAGGACTGTGCATTGGGAATGCATCAGTGCCGTACCTTCAGTGGTTGATGGTGCTGGTACCGGTGCAGGGGCCGGGCGCAAGCTAATCCCCATAACTACGCCCACGTAGCCGAAGTGCTTGTGGCGCACCAGCTGCTCAGCAGCAGCAGCAGTTGTGACAGCACCAAGAAACGCAGCGCACACCCACAGCACCAGACACCACACCACACTTAGCAATGCAGCCCTGGAGCGCAGGGTTCTGCAGCAAGCCCACCAACGTCAGCAGCACGTGCGCACCACAAAGCACACATGTACTTTCAAGGACTTCCAACAGTGTGTGCCGCACCATGTTTGACTGAAGTGCAAGGGCGCATGGGGCCTGGTGCTGTATAACACGGCACCAAGATTGGCGTCCCACGGATGACACGGCATATTCGCACCAAAGCAGCCTGTTCCAACCTCAAATGCGACTCAGGTACAAGCGCGCTCCACGCCAATGCATCCATTCATCTCAAGCGATACCCACACAAGTGGCCTGCTAATCTTTTGCTGACCCCCCCGGCGTGTGCTGCAGCAGCTGCAGGAGCAGCAGCTGCAGCGGTAGCACCAACTTCAAGTGAAATTTCAAGTAGAACTTCAACACATTCTGACTCACCCTGCCAGGTTTGTACTTGATCGCCGTGGCCTGCATCTCTTGGCTGGCCTTGCTCCTGCGCTGCAGCACGTGCGCCAGACTGGTGGTCACCACATCCAGCAGGGCCAGCACGCGGTACGCTCCCTTCCAGGCAGGCATCTCGCCGCCTGGGCGTGGAAAGTACGATTGCAAGTACCAGTTGCAGCTGGCAGGTTAGCAGCTTTCAAGGTAGCTGCAGGGCGGTTGTGCCAGCGCCAGGCCAGGGATACATATAACGCTGAGCGACAGCGCACCAGCACTGGCACTTTGCGGTAGCAGCGCGTCCACCTTACACATGTTGACGTTTACAGCAGTGCCGCACCACACTATGACCAGCGGTCAGGCGTGCCAGCAATTTCGTCATGAACAACGCCGCAGCAGCAGTGCAGCAGCAACCAGCGCAGCAGCAGCAGCAGCAGCGGCGGCGGCGGCAGCAGCAGCAGCAGCAGTGCAGCGGCAACCCAGCACCATCAGCCACCACCATCATGAGCAGGCGTGACAGCCCTACGCGCACCCCAGTTTCACCTGCGGAGAGGAAGCCACGGGGCTCCACCCCCCTCGCTTGGTCCCTCAGCTGCTTGATGAGGCCATCTAGGGGCGCTACGCCACTGAAGCCTGCGTCTGCTGACGACCCCTGCTGTTGCTGTTGCTCAGCGTCACCGCCGTGCTCAGCAGCAAGTGGGCCTGGCGACGTGCCCGTCCACAGGTCCTCCCGCTGGAGCCCTGCATTGAGCGTCAACCAAGGGGAAAAGCAAAGGGAAAAGCAAGTCCGAGTGTCAAGCCAGGGGACAAGCAAAGGGAAAGGCAAGTCATGCACTGCCGCCACCGGGCTACCGAGCTGGCGGCACACACAGCGGTCTGCAGCAATGTGGCTGCAACGAGTGAGAGGGTGGAAAAACAAGTGGCTGGTGCAGGTTGTCTGCTGCAGGCGGAGCTACCAAGTGGACACCGCAAGCGCACTGGGCCTGAAGGAGAGTGTACTTCAAGAAGTACTACTGTAGTATGTTGCGAAAGCCAGCTGGTCTGGTGCGGAAGCCCCAGGGACTGTGTGCATAACCACAGCGGCGCCACGAGCCGTGCCTTTCGCACGCCCCAACTAGCTAACCGCAGCCTACTTGGGAGCACACCGGGGTGAGTGCGCATGCGCGCCTGGCCGCCGCAGCAAAGCATGGATCACTGAGCAAGTGCAGCCTGAACAGCCGTACCGCAGCCACGCCTGCTGCAGTGCGCGTGCTTCACACGACCACAACTGCAAACACGGAAAGGCTGCGACCGTGCCCCCTGACACATTTTCGCAACACAAAACCAGCGGTGTGTCCCCGATGCTATTCCTATACTTGTTGAAGTACCTGACCGCTCCAGCAAGTCCAGCACCTGCTGCGCCACAGCGCGCCCCCATGCCTCAACGGCAGCGCACGTTTGGAGGTACTCCTTGCCGCGCTCGCCTGCGCCCAGGCCCGATACCACCTCCTCCATCCTTCGCCCTCCCGCCATGCGCTTGAGTATTTCGGCATCCCCGGGGTACAGGTGCAGGAAGTGCTTGTTTGGGACAAAGATGCCGACCTGCTCAGCGCAGCGGTCGGCAGAGGCGGGCAGAGATGACGCCGGCAGCGGCAGCGGTGGCAGCGCTTAACACGCAGGTGTTGATACACAAAGCTGACCGCCAGATGCATGATTTCAAGAATAGTTCCAATGAGGACGTGAGCATAGCTCCCTGCTGTTGGGTGCAGCTCGTACATTTTAGTTCAAGGAATGTGGCAGTCCTCAGGAGTTGCCAACAAACAGCAGCATGTGGCTGTGCGCATGCATGAACACGCATTAGCTGCACCTTGGCGGCAAGTTTCTGCAAGACTGCGCCCATGAGCAGCAATGAAGTGCACCTCCTTCCGAGCTGAGCGGCGTGCGCGCCTCCAAACAAAAAACTCATACGCAAGTCCCGGCCACAGCTGACCGGGGTGTGTCTCACCTCAGGGTCGAATGCGTCAAAGGCAGTGTCGAGGTACTGGTGCTTGATGCGCCTCTGGTCCATTGGCAGGTCTCCCTCCAGGTTTTCCTGGGCCACATACTTGTCGGTGCGCGGGCCGCCAAAGCGCGCCTCGCAGTCGCCCATGTCCGGCAGCACCTGGTAGAAAGGCTGGTCCGCGCCGCTGCTCAGCATTTACAAGCAGAGAGGTGGAGCAGGTGAGGGGGACGGTTACATTGGCGACGATGTGTGTCAGCTCACTGCTGCTGCCAACAGGTGCTACAAGTGCTGAGCAGCAGTAAGTGTGGGTGGATGGAAGATTTATGTGCGCTGCTGCAGGGTGCACTGATGGGTCGTGCTGGCGGTGGGTAGGAGAGGGCTGGTTTACAGCCTTGCTCAGGTTGGGCATTCGCACGTTTGGGCGTGTAAGCGCCCAGGTCATGCAAGCCAGCAGGAAGCAATGTGTATGTGTGCAAAAGCCGTGTACACCAGTCTGTAACTCTGGCCAAACGGCTCAGTCATGCCAGTTGTGAGTGTGAGGTGGTCAAGTGATAACAAGCAGGTTCTTCCTGAAAGTTTTTTTTTGTGGGGCCCCGAGAAAGTGCTTGGGAGAGGGGGGGGGCTAATCAATGCCGCCCAGAGTTGTGTGCCACAGCCACTGCACAGTGATCATGCAGCAGCAGCACGCTTACCCTGCACATAATCAGTGCGTGCGTACCTTGGCAGGCCTGCCAAGCCGTCCCAGCCCGACACATCGCTTATCGGCCGCCGGTTCCAGTGCAGCACCACCGCGCGGTAGCCGTACTTTTTGTGTCGAACCACCTGGCAACACACCACAGTCAACCAGCAGTAACCACCGCCAGATGGTGAAGCACCATGAGAGCTCAGCACACTGAGGCTAGCCATGTGCGCACGCTGCAAAGCTGCCGCGTGCAGTGCTGTGTCTGCAATCCGTGCAGCACGGCAACTACTTGCACCAAACCTATCGTGCTCTGCAGCGTGCGAACAGGCAAAACTGCGCAGCCTTGCATTGCAAACAACGCGCCCATCAAATTGAGCGCCATGGCACATGTGCACTTGACATGCAGGTAGCCTTACACATCATCCAAACCAACACCACCTTGCAGCGTGTGATTGCTTGTGACAACACAACCCTATGTGGCGTGTGCTGTTCTTCATGCTACACGCTATAATAATAAAATGCACTCCTGCACCTGGCGACGCGTTACAGGCAGCGTGCATTGCACATGCCACGAAACATGGTGTAGCATGCATGTACAACGCATGATTTGTGTACACACGTGTGTGATGCACCAGTCAAGGCCAGCGCCGATTGCATCTCACAGCCTGAGCTGCACACCGGACTTCAACACCACAATTACCTGGCCAATGCAGAACTTCAACTCGTGTCGGTCGGTGTTGCTGTCACGCTGTGTGCGCATGTATGTCAGGCTCGGCGTGTGTGTGTTGAGGACTGCATGGCAGCAGCCACATCCATGATCGCAGGGATAGGATCAGGCACGGTGTTGGTGGTGCTGCTGATGACTGGCAGCATACACCACACAGCGCTCAGCAGCAGTAGTGCACGCCAAATCTGTGGCTTTCGTTGTATGTACTGCAAAAGTGTGAACAAGTGTACTAATGCCCCCCCCCCGCATATTGTTGGTGTTGGCATTCAGCCTGCAGTCCAGAGGCTATGGGCAGTTAAACATGCTGCATGGCTGTGTGTGTGTGTAAGGCTTCCAATGGCTGCGGATGCAAGCCGCAGCGTCAATGCAGCTGCACAAGCTGGATGGCTGCACACAGCAATACGCAATCCACAGCAAGAAATAAACTTGGTGGCATCCACAGCCACAGCACTGCCGAGCCAACACAAATGTAGGTTGCGTCGATAGCGAGGGGAACACTGCGTAACACACCAACCTGCCACCACCAGCTCCGGCCTGAACTATGTTGCTGCTTCACAATAGCCAATGTATCATGCACCTGTGAGCACTGCACAAGTCAGCTTCTGCGACAGAGGTCAGCTTTGTGTCTTTGCTCAGCTCCAGCATACAGGGATTTGCATTCACCACCACAGAGGGCGTTGTGCTTCAAACCACGTCAAATGGTGACACACCTCTTAATACTGCGAATCCAAGGTCTTGTGCTTCCCCCAGTGCCGGTTCTGTCAGCTCCTTGCGCGCCTTGAAGCCGTTCCTAATCGCAGCGCGTACGTCTGGCCACACACAGCCAACCACATAGCGGTACAAGCACAAGGCGGTGCTCAGCCTGCCAAGAATTGTTCACGAGCAGCACCAGTACCCAGCATAATCTGCAAGAAACTCAAGTCATGAGTGGTATGATGGCTTGCAGGTGCTGTGACAGCTGCTGAGGTGCCAAGACTTGCGTCTGAGTGTCTGCGTTGCGCCTCGGTTCTTCCATTTGTAGTTCTGACATGCAGCAGCAGCGGCAGTAGCCATCACAGAGCACTGCTCCAGGGCTGCACGGATAGAAATGAAGCACAGCACCTATATCAAACCACTGCAGCTGCGACAAGCCCCAAGCTGGTGCGTGCTTGCAGCAGGCTGGGACAGCTAACAATAACTGAGCCACACACACATACAAACCAAAAACGCAGCTGCAACCACCATGCCACCACTGGCATTAGGAGCAAAGAGGGCGTGAGAAAGCAGCAGCGCCCACTCATCACTCCTCCGGCTGATCAACACACCTTCCACGCCATGGATCCCGTTGGCAGGCCACTCCTTGTGCAATTCGCTTCCCTCCTGTGCGTGGCAGGCCAGGAAGAAGGGGCCGCACCTGACCACCTCCTGCCTGGTCCAGCGCCACAGAGACCGGTAGATGGCAATGGTCAGGGAATTTCTGGCGCTCATCGCTGCCGCCGCCGCCAGCGGCAAACCCTCTCCCCGCTCTCGCTGCCAGCCGAACCTCAGTGCAACAGGCGTCAGCGAGCTGCACACACGGGCGAAAAGGCGAAACAGGCTCCTCCCCTCTTTGACCCTTTAGCCCTGGAGGACCCTTCTCAGAAGTGCCCACACACAGCACACGGGCCGGCGGCGGCCGCGGTACAGTCAACCGCGCCAGGAAGGGAGCGGAATCTCTCCGGAGAGTACTCGTGTCAAGCTGCTGCCATTACCCCTCCGCTCCCGGCAATTGCAACCATGTTTTTCCTCCGGCAGTTGCTTCCAAGGGAGATGTCATCAACAGCTGACGCCGTCATCTTCCTGGGCCAGCTGGGGGGGCGCCAACGTGGCACTGGACCCATGTCCAAGAGTGTGGACATCAGCACACCGTGCTTGGCTTTCTGGTTGCGGGGTGGGCCCTGGGCCCATGTGGCTTCAACGTCAGGAGACGGAACAACCTCCATGCGCTGGGGAGCTGGGCACCACCTTGTTGTTATTCGGCCAGTAAACAAGGTGTGTGTGTGCTTGTCAGCTGCAGCACCTCTTGCCGAGCGGGCAACAGCAACATCAGTCACCAGAATTTGCCATTGTATGAGCCTGGGGAAGGGCTTCTTGCTGCAGTATTTCCGGGCAAGGTACACAAAGTGTTTTGTCTATGTGCAGGCACCTGCAGGTAACCCTGTTCAGCAGCAGGCGAGCTACAACATTCGCTTTGTGTGTTTGCGACAGGTATTCATAACAAGGACTTAAGGTACAGTTCCAGGTACATGATGAGCAACAGCACCCACAAGTCCAATGTATTGCTGCCTGAAATTACGAACGGCAGCGCCAAGCCCGTTATGGCTGGGCACTGCTAGTGGCTCATGCACCCATGTATCATAAGCAAGGTGTCAGGAGCGCGCATGCGGGGATGTTGTGCGCGCGCATCGGAATGGCAGCACCACCAACATGCAAGTGTCCAGCGGAATGTGTTGACCTAGATGTCCCCAAAATCACCCACTATGCATCGGGACCAGATGGCTGTGCCGCACGTTACCGCTGGGCACCGCTGGGGGGGTGGTGACTGCGCCTATAGCGCGTACTTACCCTGGCAACGTGTTAGGAGCAGCGCGCACGCGCGGGGATGTTGTGCAGCGTTTGCACCCCAACAATAAAGGATGTCGTCATCTACATACCCCGCAAACAACCCATTTTTCATCGGGACCAGATGGCCGAGCGGTCCAAGGCGCCAGTTTAAGGCACTGGTCTTCATTGGCGTGGGTTCGAATCCCACTCTGGTTACGTTATTCCCCTTTTTTGCTTTTTTTTACTATTTCGCTGACGGCCGCCCAGGCAAGCCGCAAGAGGGCCCGGCCCGTCTTCGTTAGAGCAAAGGAAACAAAAAGTGTGTGCAGGTATACTTATAATTATGTATAGTATTACGTCTTGATACAGATACTTATAAATACACATACACCGGTGAGGAGACCTAGAGTTCATCGCTCCTAGATTGAGTTTTCATATATGGTGCCTTAACACATGGTACCAAGATATGATTTATGAAAACGAAGGCATCCGATTACTCTCTTCGCTAGGCTGAATTGTCAGGTTCACTAAAACTGGTACTACGTAGTAGGCTGGTACCGTGCTTTGGCGCGCGCGATGTAGTGCTTTCCCGCGCCGCGCCTACTAGTAGCGCCCTTCGGCCATGCTGACGGCTCCGCCCGTGTCATCACATCGCGGCGGGGAGTCAAGCAGGGCGCCCCCTGGCCCACTCTTGTTCTGCGGTGTGGCATTGCACTGTGCCTTGCGCGCTTCAACGGAGGGTGATGGCGTACATGGTTGCATCCGTCATGACAATGGCACCAGCATAGGCGCCTCCACGCTCAGTGCTGCCGACGTGGCGGCAGCTCTAAGACTCACGCAGCGCTTTGCGGGCAAGGGGCTGGAGGCCAAACTTGACAAGGCTCATGCCTTGCCTGGCAGGGGCCATGTGGTCACCGCAGAGGAGCTGCAGCTGCCGCAGCAACAGGGAGTTGCGATGGCGGGAGCCCTACCTAGGTGCGCAGGAGGATGCGACTCGCAGCATGGTGAGTCAGACGCTGGGAGCCCCTGACAGTGTGGGCGAAACTTGAATGACGCTCTGGTGGCTCTGGCTGCTGCAGCAGGAGGCGGGCGCGGCGGGCGGCAGTGCCTGGTCCGCGACGAGAGTGGCAGGGCTGCCGTCTCAGCAGGCCATGTATCGCCTGCTCCGGAGTCCGCTACTGCGTTGTGCCACGCCTGACGTACACACTGCGGACAACGACTGTCCTCCCAACCTCATTCGGTGGCGGCGGAGTGGGACCACCTGACGCACTGGGTGCTGGAGTGCTGCATGGGGCTGTAGCCGCCTGAGCTCGAGCGCTTGTGGGAGGGATTTGTGGTGGCTGGCAAGCTGTATCTGCCGCGCGAGGCCGAGTTGCAGGCGTGGCCCGCTGCTGCGGACGGCGATGCGGGGCCCCTGGGGGTGCCGGTGGGCGACGGCGCAGATGCTGGATTACTGGCACAGCCGCAGGTGGCACCAGGGGTGCTCCCTGTTGGGGGGCCACATACAGGAGCAGTTGGGGCTGAGGCCGAGGCGCAGGCACCGTGAGCTGCGGTGGGCGCACAGGCTGGCGTGCAGCCAGCTCAGCAACCAAAGCTAGCTGGCGATGCGCCTCTGCCAGTGGATGAAGCCGCTGCAGCTTTGGTTGCCGCGACGCCGCTTATGCTCGGCCTCATTCCGGCGGCAGCGGCCCTGCGACGAGCGGCGCTGGGGGCAGCGGCGGGGCCACGCAACCTGTGGCCCGTCAGGGGGACCCGGTCGGCACCGATGAGGAGTTCCCTTTTGATGTCGTAGCTCTCCAGGACCTGCAGGCGCCGCAGAAATGCACACATGTAGTGCGTGATGGTATGTACACACTGTAGAGCTACTAACCACACCACTTATTTAGGGGATGTGATGTAGAGCGTGGGAAGCCCAGATGCTATCATGGCTGGCCCAGGGGCGAAATGATAAGACAACGCCTCTAAAGTGGTGTCACATAGTGTCTGCCCAGTCAAAACCAAATAGCCCCCACCCTACACACACCAGTAACTACATTTGCTTGTCTACGACCTGCCAGTGGGCCCCCAATTTGGGGTCACAGGTGTGACACACTGTGTGCAGTTTGCAGCACTACTACAACAGTACCGCTGTGCAGCTGTGCACACCTTTTGCACGGGTACCCTCGGTACTTGACATGCCTGACATGTGAGGACAACCAACTTGTGTTGCACATGGATAAAGAGGCTATGGTAATAATATTGTGTAATGCACTATAGATCAATAGCCTAATAGGTTGATTTTTTGTGCAATGTGCTGTGGAGTGGGTGCACGGCCGTTGATGGCTTTTGCTGCTACCAGGACAAACTCATGTGCGTCAAGCGTCTTGGCACCCGTGCGTCGGTGGCAGATGAGGCCTGGTGCGGACACCGCTTGTTGTGCCACATGCTGTCCCTCTGCACAACTTAATTAACACTTTTAAATTAAAAGGCCATTTGGTTAAGCCTTCGCTACATGCAGTCTTCTGAGGTGGATGCACTGTACCACTACGCACAAAGTCAGCTGACAACCAGACGGCAACCAGAGGGCAGCAACTGAGACGGCCGGGGCTCAATCCCCCAATTTGGAGCCATCGGAGCCAATGATGTGGATGCACTGTACCATCATGCAAAAGCTCAGCTGACAACCAGAGGGCAGCCAGAGCGCAGCAACCCTGGTCATAAGTGGGACTCACATGTGCTATTACCACACCTTTTGGTATGCCGATACGCGCTCATTACAATCAAACAGTGCACCAATCTTAACATGGCTTACACCATTGTTGAGCGGCACATATAGGTGTTACATGTTGCAAGCATTACTGCTACATTGCACTGGACAACCATGTCCTGCACGGCCACCTCCACGCTGCTTGCTGCACAGCGTGTGATGGCACCCACCATGTTTTCCCCGAAGTGAGTGCTTCTGAGTGCATCAGCTGCGGCTGCCCTAGCAGCAGCTACAACTTCACCTGCTGGGCGTGTGCCCTGGAGCCGACGGCACTGTGGTGACATGCACCGCATACCCTGTGTTTCTGATACTTGTCTATATTGCTTCTGCTTTGTGTGCACTTAGGCAGTGTGCTGTTATGCAGTGTGCCGAGGTGTGCTGCTCAGCACGGAGATTCACAGCACTTTCAACTTGACCGTTTGAGGTCATGCTGTGCAACTGTGTGTTTGTGGCTTTCAGACAGTGTGGGGCTGGGGCCCGGGGCCCCCTGCATTCGAATACACGGCTTTGGTTGTGTGTTTTGGGCAGCAGCTGGCTGTCCCCCTTGCCAGTTGCTGGTGTTGCCCTGAGGTGGCTATGTGGCACCTCAGTTGGCTCCAAATCGGGGAATTGAACCCCGGCCATCTCACACCTCAGCACAGACAGGCAGGCGGAGACTTGTGAGCCGGTGTTGGTGTTGTAAAGAGGCCTCTGGAGGCCAGTCTGCCCTGAATACGTTGATGGTGGCCAAAGCTGCGCCTCTAGAGGCCGGGGCCATTCAGAGTATGCACCTTCCTTCAGAGGGCTCTGCTGCCGGGGGCTTTTGCTACCATGGCAGCAGGCTAGCATGCGTACAGCTCTTACTGCAGCATGCCTTTGTGTGCGGTGTGTGTGCCTAGAGAGCTTGCCAATGGCTCCCCACAAGCACTGACACAGGCTACACACGTGTACAGCAGCTCTGCCACAGGAAAGCAATGGACATGAATTTTGGTACCACAATGCATAGGCATGTGTCAACAATTACGAAGGTACAGTAGCCCATGTGCGCGAGCTGCCAGCGTAGATGCGCCTGGCGCAGCCACGCACAAACCTCTCAACACTGCACTTGGGGTGCATGAAGGTCACATGCTACAGTACAGTATACCAGAAACGCTAATCGAGGCGGCCGCAAACAGCCTGGCAGCACCACAACTACCGCAGCAGCTAATATGGTGCCACAGCTCCGCACGTAGTTTGAAGTAAGAGGCAGGCGCCCGCACACACCACTGTAGTTTGCATCACACCCTGAAGCTCACAATGTCCCAACTGGTGTCCTAACAGTTAGGCCCTGCATACAGAGTTTGATAGGCTCCAGAAAGCTCTGCGCGTGCGGGTGGCACTTTGCCCGCCCCAGACTTCCTACACGTTAAGGTAAACTATGCTAGCCTGGTACGAGTTGCAGGCACACCGGGTGGCAAGGGCAGCCTGCCCTGCTCCTCAACACATTAGTGATCAACACTGTGACAGTTAGCTAGGCCCCGTTCAAAACCGTGCCCGGCTTTTCTCAGGTATTTAGCCTGTGCCTGGGCAGATCAGGAAAAAAATCCTGATTCGCTAATAAGTCATGTAAACGCTGTTCCACTTGGCGACGGCAGGCACCAGCGTGTTCCCCGGAGTGAGAGCAGTCGATTGCACACACTTGTGGCTCTGAACAACATCATGGGGCCGTGCTGCAGGTGCGGGCACAGTGCTCAGCAGCACGTGGATGCGTGCTGGGAGCAGCTGCTGAGCTGCAGCAACGTGCTCAGCAGCTGCTGAGCCAGACCTGCTCAGCAGCACGTCGTGGCGCTGTGCTGGGTGCAGCTGTAGCTGGCACCAAGTGACCCAGACACGCTGCTGGTACAAGGTATACATGCATATGCTGTGTCGTACACGCTGCTCGTACTATAAAGGCGGTATTTGACCCTCTGAGGCCGAATTAGTGACAGGAATTTCAGGACAAAAATCATGAATTTCGCATGCCTCTGCCAGGGCCAGAAAACAGGAATTTGGCCAAAATCAATCGAGGTTTTTAACGGGGCCTACAGTTCGCAACATTTGGGCATTAACACTGGCTGCCAGGCTCACTCACCCTCACCATCAGTGTCAGCCCCATCCCCATGCTCCAGAGCTCCAAGTGCAGCTGATCAAGAATATTGGTGCTGCCACACACCCTGAGGCACTCCATGAGCCAGCCAGTACCCAGCAGAGCTGCCTTGTGCAGGCCAAGTGCTGGCCACACACCCCATTTGTGAACTGTTTGTGTGAAAGCTCCACCTGCGGTCAGCGTCCCCACCGCCCGGTACTGTGCCGCGATGGCGACGGGAAACAAGTTTCAGCGCCGCACCAGACAGTCACTGGTCAGCCTGCCAGGTATAGGGGCCGTGTGTGTAGTGTGCTTGCCCGCACTTACTGTCGGTTCTCTTCCGGTGTGTCGCAACTCACATGCTGACGCGTGCACGCGTTGGCAGCTCTTGTCCAAAGGTACGGATCGGCGGATCGTGGGAAAGATCACAAGATACCGCCAGAGCTTTTTTAAAAAGCGCGGGGCTCACGGACAACTCCGCGTCTCGTCAATCAGCTGCATCTGCTGTAGCTAGCGCTACTAGGGCTTGGTGGGGTGGCGCCATGTGTGGCAACTTTGGGCTGCTGCTGCTGCTCGACTTGCTGGAGCAGCAGGCGGGCGCCGCCACTGGCAGCGGCAGTGACAGCGGTGGTGTAAGCGGCAGCAGCGCCGGATCCGATGTGCTGCGGCAGCAGCTGGCAGGCCTGCTGCCCCTCACGAGCATCCTGGAGTGCATGGCTGCGGGTGAGACATAGCAGCTGCGTCGTTTGCTGTGCGGCCACGAGGTCAAAGCGCAAACCCGCTCTAGACCTACTACAGCAGTAGGCATCTCAAACACAGCGACGGCGCCTGCACAATGGAGGCATCCAGCATGCCTCCGCAAGCGCAGCTGAGCACTGCTGCGTCAAAGCGCATGCTGTCACTTGACGCGTACTGCAGCACTCAGAAGCTCGTACACTGTGGACAGCATGTATACCGGTTGCGTGGCACTGTAGGCAGCACCTCAACATTGCACACCACAAGGAATCTGTCTGCGCACGCGTGAGGTAGGGACTCCAGACGGCGGTATATCCTACGGGCACGTGTACACAGAACCAACGCAATTGGGGTGTATGTTGATCATGTGGATAATTCATGATATGACACCACTTGGGCGCTTGGCCTGCCTAACCACACTGCAGTGGCTGGGCTGAGCGAACATCAGAAGCATGTGCTATACATCATGGATATGCAATTTTTCCCCTTTCTGTGCCCCACACCTTCTCGTGAGCATGCGGCAGAAGCTGACCACGCTGTTGCCGGGCACCAAGGCTCCCGGCCGCTTGTGCTGGCGCTGAGGGTGTCCATGCCCTTTGCGCCTGCAGTCAATTTTAGTTAATGACCACCGGTACTAAAATAAGTATGTACTACTAGTAGCATTTGCTTCACAGCATTTTACTCTGCAACTTCGCCGTCACATCTGTGGCAGCCACTGAGATCAGGGGTGGGCAGGCGGGCGGCGTGAGCAGCTGCACATGGTCTGCCATCAGCATCAAGGCCGGTGCTGATGTGCAGCCCAGGGATGTGCGCGTGCGCACCGTCGCGCGCAAGCGCCACCCGCTCGCGAATGACATTCTGTCCCTCTACAAACGCAAGGTGGGCTGGAATATTATTTGTCGCAAGTGCGCGCCTTGGCTGACTACTGTAGTCATTTATGCAACAGGCATGCTGAGCACACCCGTGGCACTGCAACATTTTCACAAATGACGTCTTGGCCCTGTACAACCGCAAGGTGGGCGGGCATGTTGCAAGCGCGCGCCTTGGCTGACCAATAATTTGTGCAACAGGCTTGCTGGGCACAGCCTTGGTACTGCAACATTCTCATGTGCTGCATAGCTGCAAAGCAAGTAGCGCGCATGATGATGTGAATACCGCGGAGGGCCTTGGTGCATCTGCAGGTGATGGCCGGCATGATCTCCCCTGTGTTGCGCTCACAGAAACTGCCGCATCATACAGGCGTGGCCTCTGGCAACAGTTGGCGCGCGCTGCTGCGCCAGCATGCGCAGCGCAGCATGGTGCATGCACAGGTACACACTAGGCCCGTGGCCACACACTTGCCGCATGCCGCACCGCTCACTACGGTGCTACTCTTCCCACCATGCCGCTCTTGGTCCACTCCCTAATGCCGCACCACAGAGTGGGGCAAGGGCGACCCAGAAGCTGTGCAGCTCCGTCTTCATTGGGCACACCCGGTCAGTTTCGATTTGAAGTTGAAGTTTTTGTATAAGTCATAGATACATGTTGAAGTTGAGGACGTGTCTGCTCACCTTGGGTGCCCCTCGTCCTGTCACGCTTTGCCATGCACATGCTGGGTGTGTGCCTGAGCAAACCTTGGCCGTGCCAGTAATGTCGCCTTCTGCAACATTATCTGGCATTTAATCATTGATCACGTGCGCCTGGCCGCTGTGGGTTGAGGGCAGATGTGGTGCCCCGCCCGCGCCCTCCAGCGGCAGGGTCTGCTTCCCCTGGCTGCCGGTAACGACGACGCTGATGCTGCTGCTGCCCAAGGCACATGCAGCGCCCACGCGACAGCCTTGGCTCACCATTCACTGCGCAGCACGCCTGCCAGCAATGCAGCTGGCTGCAGCACTGGCAGTGAATGACACATGCGGATACATGTGGTAATAATGTTTTGGACATGCAGGTTTGCAACCGGATCGCGCAATGTGGTGCCGGAGCTGCACCCCCACGAGTGGGTGCCTTTTGCGGACGAGGAGGTGTGGATGCTGCGGGGCGGCAAGTTTCAGGCGGTGCGGGGCGTGAGAGTGGGGATTCAGATTACGCACAATGGCGACTTTGAGGCCCTGGACGCCTTCGGAACTACGGTCAGTCCCCAGTGCGAAAAGAAGGTTGAACTTTGTAGTTGAAGTTTGTAGAAGTTGAAGTTGGGACCACAGGGAGCGCATGTGTTGCATGCGCTACAGCAACGTCAATCACTACTTGCAGGCGGTTGCAACCCTTTTTGACGACGGGTGGCTGGTCAGTTGGGGTCGGTCACAGCCGGTATAGGATGTGCGGGTAGGCAGCTGTAATGTGTACTTCAAAGAAGTATTTGTATTAAATGACGCAGGAGCGGGTTTAACATGTTGCAGCACGCGGCATGCCAACCAAGCGCAAGACGCAAGACGCAATGCTTATGTGGCCTTGGCCCTACTGAGAACCATGTCGGGGACTGGTTGCCGACTCAAGAGGCGAGCCTGTCAGCACTTGTCTGACACGAGGGTTGGCACCCGCAGCACATAAGCAACATGATTTGACACTTCTCAGTCTCTGGAAGTCCCGGTGCGACAGTCCCTACATTGTTACAGGTTCACTTCACCCAGTGGGAACAGCAGCAACAGCAACATAGCAGTAACAAAGAAGCAATTTCTCCGG
>JAULBY010071316.1:0-73212 GCA_032358315.1 Ophiocytium majus | reverse complement strand
CAGATTACCTGTACGGGTAGACAATACTTAAGACAGATGTTAAACTTCTTTAGTAAGAGAGGATATAGTCCTTTGGTGTGTGATACCGATGGTATGAACTTCTCATTACCTGAGGGTGGTGTTGACGATAGAGTTTACATCGGTAAAGGTAATAATTGGTTAGTAAAAGAAGGTAAGGAGTATCGTGGATATGATGCCGATGTGGCAGAGTTTAACGACATCTTTATGAAAGGTGAAATGGGACTTGATTGTGATGGAACTTGGGATTCTTGTATTAACTTAGCACGTAAGAACTACGCAACAATGGAACACAATGGTAAGATTAAATTAACGGGTAATAGTATTAAATCTAAAAAGATGCCAAAGTATATTGAGAAATTCTTAGATAAAGGTATTAAACAATTACTTAAAGGTGAGGGTAAAGAATTTATCGAATGGTATTACGAATATATAGAAAAAATATTTGATCGAAGAGTTCCTTTGGCAGAAATTGCATCTAAATCAAAAGTTAAATTAAGTGTTGAGGATTACATTAAACGTAGTAAACAAACTACAAAGGCAGGGGCATTGATGTCAAGACAAGCACATATGGAACTTATTATAAGAGATAAGATACAATCAAATCTTGGTGATATGATTCTTTATGTTAATAATGGAACAAAAGCATCTCACGGTGATGTACAAAAAGTTAACAAACCAAAAAAAGGATGGAATCAAGAACAAATAGATAGTTATGTGGAGGCTTATGGTAAAGAACCTTCAGAATTATTAGAATCGTTTGTTCAACTTAATTGTTATAGAATTGACCCATCGGATTTAGAAAATAATCCTGAAATGTTAGGAGAATATAACATCCAAAGAGCAATAGCAACATTTAATAAACGAGTTGAACCTTTATTAATTGTTTTTGATGATGAGGTAAGAGATACATTATTAATAAAAAATCCTGAAGATAGAAACTTCTACACAACAGAACAATGTAAATTGATTAACGGTAAACCATTTAGTCCTGGTGACCAAGATGATGTTTACGAAAACTTAATTAAAATGGAACAAGGTGAAGTTGAATTTTGGGAATCAGTTGGTATTGATCCTAATTATATGTACGAGTTGGCCGAAGAAGGATGGGAACAACACGTTTAATTTCCTAAATGATGAGGGTTTAAGACATCTTCAACCCGTCTGAAGATAGTATATACCAGTTTCCTTCCACAAACTGAAACTGTACACAAGCCCCCCAATCTAATTGGAGTTCGTCCCATTCCTCATCAATTTTACCAAGGTCAGGTATTACACTAACACTTGTCAATACTTTTACGGTCACTTTAGAATTTTTTGTAGAATCTAAAGTGATCGTTGTTTGGTTAATATCTTTAGCAATAATTAATTTTTCACCATTAGATGAATACACAGATTCTGAAACAATTTTATATTCGGGAATAACAACCTGATTAATAGGTTGTCCTCGTCTAATTGTTTTTCTTGTTGGTATATTAATTACTTCCGGCATATTAGATAACATAAATTTGTCTTGGCATTGCTCTGAACTTAAGTGATTTATTTAAGTTCTCAGCAATTAATGCTTCTCGTTCCATTACTTTCTCAGGTTTTAATCTTGTCAGTCTACCTTCAGGTCCGATAAGTTCATCTATTAATTTTGATTTTTCATCTTTTGCTTCTGTTGCCAATGATTGGTAATCCATAGTCAATTCTGAATCGGGGGTTTTAATGTTACCACTAAATTTACCTCTAACTCTTGCTAACGTTTCTTTACAATAAGCCGTAAACCATCTACGAACCCAAACTTGAGCGGGATTATTTAAATCAACCCAAGACATTTGTTGAAATGGAACATCCGAAGGCATTTGAATAATATCGGGATTATTTTTTAAACAATCGTCTTTATCTTCCTCACAAGCATCGTAATACCAATACCAAACTTTACCTTTCATTAATTCACCATTACCAAAGTCAAATTTACCACCCGGAGTATTCATTAAGTGAATCGCTTTCTTACCTTCAGGTAATGCGGTAACTCTATAAGTTAAATCACCTTGAATAATTCTTCTTTGGATATTAATTTCTTGCATCCTTAATAACATATCAAATGCTGGCATCATAAAGTAACTACCCGCCAAGTTACCCATTTGAGCAAATCCTGCTGGTCCTGCTAAACCACCACCGGCAATACCACCAAAAGTCCAAGGGTCAATTAGTGTGTTATTTAATTCTGCCGGAGAAAACCATAATAATTCATTAAGTTCTCTACACGCAGGTATTTCATAAATTTGTTGGTTACCAACCAATTGTATATAATCTTTTTTCAACACATAATCACCACCGGCTTGTAAACCAACAATTTTAGAGTATGCGTATGTATATCTTGTTTCATAATCTAAACTTTTAGAAATAAACGCTTTTGCCAATGATTGTGTTTCAACATTTAAACCCCAAAGGTTCGACCACTGAGATTCTATCAACCAATCTTGGATGTATTGTGAATAATCATCAATAGAGAATTCTAACAAAGTATCCATTTGTTCATCATCCAATTCAACACTACGAAGAGGAGCACCTAATAGGTGACGAATTCTCGTGTATAATTTACTTCTTTCTGGTTCTGATATTATTGCCATAAGTTTTTTATATATAAATATCTTATTTTTTAGTTCTTAAAAGATACAATTCATTTACGAATTCCCAATTCACATAGTCCCAAAATTTTTGAACGTATTGATCTCTTTTATTTCTGTATCGTAAATAATATGCGTGTTCCCAAACATCAAGGCCTAATAGAGGATACCCCCCATCTTTAACAACACTCATCATAGGATTATCTTGATTTGGTGTTGATACCACTTTTAATCTTCCCGTTTTAGTCAGAACCAACCAAACCCATCCTGACCCAAATCTATCTTTAGCCGCTTGGTTAAATTCATCTTTCATTTTTTTTATGTTACCATATTGTTTGGTAATTTTTTCATATACCTCACCACTTGGTTTTTGTCTTTTCGGTGATAACATTTTCCAAAACAATGCGTGATTAAAAGCACCACCGGCATTGTTTCTAATTGTTGTATTGTATTTACCGATTGATTTTACAATATCTTCTAACTCAACATCACCATAATCTTTTTTGGATAATGCGTCGTTTAATTTTTTAACGTATCCTTTATAGTGTTTGTTATAATGAACATTCATAGTTTCAGGATCAACAAACTTATTTAATGCTGAATATGAATATGGTAATTTATCAATACCAATTTTTTTCATTTCTAATAAAAAGTCCTCACGTATATTTTGTTTTTCAGCCAATATAAGTTGTTCATTAATTAAATTGATTTTTTTACCAATACCAACTAACCCTTCATACATCAACTTTTCATATTGGGGGTAATCACGTTCAAATTTTTTAATTACTGAACCGGCTTCTGAGTTTGCTTCATCTTCGTTTGGTCCACCAATATCAGGACCTCTCTCAACTCCTTTAGTTGATCGTTGCCATTCGTGAACCCATTCGTGAGCCAATGTTCTACAAACATCACGATTTATTCTTCCTCTTGTTAACACTTTAAGTTCAGAATTATCGTTTCTACTTCCGGTTGACATACCTTCAGTTTTCTCACCTAAAAATAAAACAGTAACATCATTTTTAACAGGATATTTTTTTTGTATATATTTTAGGAAATCCCCCATTAATTCTTTGTCCTCTTTGGACATATCACATTTAATATGTTTAACAGTTACTTTCATTATTCATAAATATCATATAAAACAAAAAACCCACCAAATAGGTGGGTTTATCGTATTTAAATTAAATAAAATTATCTTCTTTTTCTTGATTCGTTAGTATTCATAACAATAGGATTTGAACCCGTTACTTTACCCGCAACACAAGTGAAAAATTTAGTAGCATCTTCAGGTCCTTTATCTAATGTTGCTAATTCACTAGCACATTTCATACCTTTCATAAAATCAGTTGGTATTTTTTTTGTGGTCATTACCCCCATTGCCAATTCAACACACGTTGGTATTTTAACCATATCAGATAATGTTAATACCTCTGTGGCACATCCCATAATTTCTTCAGGAATATCATTTTGAGATTCTTTAATAACTCTTTTAATTATTCTAGTTAAATCAGATTCGGTTAATTTTATAACTTTTTTCATATTAGATTTGTTTCCAAATAAATATAACAAAAAAGTAAAAGTTATCGTCTTTTATTTATAAGTGATAAAATTTCTTCAACAACATCCCCACTATTCTCAGGTTGTTCATCCCCCATTACGGTTCTGATTATTTCTTTCTTACGATTTAAGATATCATATATAGCACCCTCAATAGTATTTTCATATAATGGATAATAAACGAGCACATTTGATTTTTGACCATAACGATATGCCCTATCTTCAGCCTGAGCGTGTTCAGCGGGTACAAACGATAAGTCATTCATAATAACAACCTCAGCGGCAGTCAAAGTTAAACCAACACCAGCAGCCTTTAAGTTCCCAACAAATACTTTAATCTTTTCGTTATCTTGGAATTCATCAACTGCGTGTTGACGATGAGGTTTAGAACAACTACCATCCAAATAAACCGCTTGTTTTCCAAAGTGTTGGTAAATTGTTTGTAATGTGTCGGTAAAATTTGTGAAGATAATAACTTTTTTTCCTTGTTCTATAATGTTCTCCGCAAACTCAATAGTTTGTTTTGTTTTCTCGTTGGCAATAACTTTTCTAACTTTCATCAATTTCGAGAACTGAACGGTAAGTGAAGATGATTCATCTTTCTTATTATCGAACCAATCATAATATTCGCCCATCAATTCCTCATACTCTTTTGATTTCAAACGAAGATATACAGGTGAAATAATTTTATCAGGAAGATCTAATACATCCTCTTTTAATCTACGAAGAATTTGTTTTGAGGTTCTATCCCTTAATTCTTCCAAATTAGAAGCCCCCGTAACATTCCACACTTTTCTATTTCCTGCGGTAAATTGATATCCCTGACAATAACGAATAGCATAAGCCATCCAATTTTGAGCAACGGGGGACTCAATAATGTTTAATAGGTTATAATAGTTCATTGGACGAGATGTCATTGGTGTTCCCGTTAACAACCAAGCCCTTTTTATGTTTTTAACGTAATGATTAATAATCTTTGTCCGTTGGGCTTGGGGGTTAGATATCATATGGGCTTCATCTAAAATAACCAACTCAAATTCAGATTGATTTAATATGGACTTACTTTTGTCCTTCATATCGTGAAAGTTTTTTAGGATATCATAGTTAACGATAACAAAATCAGATTCAGTTGAAAATTTCTTACCTTCTGCAATATATACGGTTCTATCTGAATAATTTTCAATCTCACGTTGCCAGTTGATCTTTAAAGATGCGGGACAAATAATTAATATTTTCTTTGCCCCCGTCTCCAAAGCAGCAATAATCGTAGCCGTTGTTTTACCAAGACCCATATCATCAGCAAGAATAAATCTTCTTGACCCTGCTAATTTTTCTATTGCTTCTTTTTGGTGTTGTAGTGGTGGTCTATGATCATATTTAGAATAATCAACCTCAACCTTCTCAACATTGTGAGATTTAATTAATGCGGATTTAGGGACCCAAAATTCACTTAAATGATCCTTATCAAAGAATTTCCCCCAAATATGGTAGGATTTTTCTTTTTCAACCAATAACTTCTCAATGTATATATTTTCAGGTGTTTCTAAAAGATATTTTTCTTCGGCAAACTTTTTAGCGAAGTATGTATCCAATTCAACCCACTTACGAGCAACCTTTGGTGTGGTATTAAAATAGTTTATGATGTAATCCGCTTGAGTCCTTGTTGGGTAAAACTTTTTGTTGTTTTCTTTTTTGGTCTTAAGGTATATAATATAATTATTGGCACCCGAATACGAATCCAATAATTCTAATGCTTTATGCTCTATTAGTGATTGATTAATCTCCAAATTTTCCTTTTTATTAAAAATAACAATAAAAATGATATTTATCAATAAATACTGAAAATATGTCGAATAAAGTTCCTATTACAAGGATAGGTAAATTTTTTGGAGAAAACGATTTTGATCTTGATATTTCAATGGGTGAGGAATGGTTAATTGGTGATATGAACTTCACTTGTGTATTATATCGAATTGATAGATATAAAACAAAAACTGATGATGTTTATGGTGAAACTGTTTCCGATGGAATAAAGTTTTTACCCCCTGTCGAATTTAATGGATTTGTCCAAGTATTCGCTCCTGAAAATAAAATGTTAGGGTCGACACGAGTAGACCAAATGGAACCAGGTAATATAAAAGTTTCCGTTTACCAAAAAACTTTAGATGATTTAGGTATTGATATTAATTTTGGTGATTATATCGGATATTATGAAACCGAAACTTTAGTAAGATACTATACCGTTAATAACGATGGTCGTGTTGTATCTGACAATAAACATACATATGGTGGTTATAAACCTTTCTATAGATCAATAACCGCATCACCTGTTGGACCAAATGAATTTAGAGGATTATGAAAATAATAATTACAGAAGAACAAGAATTACTTTTAAAGAGTAAGGTAGATGATTTAATCGGTAAAAAAGTTATGTGTTATTATGATTTACATAGACACACATTTTCTGTTGTATATAAAAGTCTTGTTGTAATGAAGGCGGATTATCTTAGATTAACAGATGTTGAATTTAGAGTTAGACAGGGGGGTAAACAAAAAGTTAGAGACGAACAAAGAAAAAATGTTCACGCATTTGTTATTGGAACTTTAGAAGATTATTGTGAATTTCCTTGTGAAGATATGCCAGAACCTGAAACAAATAACGTTATTACATACAACCCATACAAATATGACACATTTGTTGTGAAAAGAACGGAAGAACCTATCTTTAACGCTAATGAGATTGAAATGATAAATTTAAGTAATAAAATATTTTTGATTAACTAATATGGGATTCCCAAAACAAATAAAAAAAACAATACCGTTAATTGATAAGAAAACTCTCTTACCAAGAAGACACGAGATTGCGAATATGATTTCTGAAGATGGTACTTATCTTCCTAAATCACTTTTACACGCCGATCTGGATCGTGGATTTTTAGATTTTGTTCGTGATGAGTTAAGATGTGTTGTTGAGGGAAAAGTGATACCACCTGTTGATATTTTAATTACCACACAAAATTGGTCTCAGTTTGTTGAAACTTGGGATTTCCAAAATATAGATAGAAATGCGGAACCACCATTCATAACAACAATCAGAACACCTGAAGTTAAATATGGTACAAATCCGGCATTAAGATGGAATATTCCAAATAGAAGACAATATCATTATGCGAAAGTACCAACTTGGGATGGTCAAAGACACGGAATGGATATATATAAAATACCACAACCCGTACCTGTAGATATCACATATACAGTTGTTATTGTTTGTAATAGAATGAGAGAATTAAATAAATTCAATCAGATTGTTATTGAAAAATTCGCATCAAGACAAGCATATCAAGTTATAAAAGGTCATTATATTCCAATTGTAATGAACGATGTAACTGACGAATCAACATTAGATCTTGAAAAAAGAAAAGTATATATTCAAAAATACACATTTACATTGTTAGGGTTTTTAATTGATGAAGATGAGTTTGAAATTAGTCCGGCAATAACGAGAGTTTTTCAAATATATGAAACCGATACAAAAACTAATAAAAAAAGACAAAGAAAAGAGGAACCAAATCCACCATCGGTTAAACAATATGATTATTCAATAGGATCAACAGAATCTATTGAGACGTTTAATTATACCGTTAACTTAAAATTTGTTAACAGTGAAAACGTACAAAGTTATGATGTTTACATTAACGGAAACTTCTACGGTACGGATAATTTGGAGATTCAAATTAACACTAACGATGAGTTAAAACTTGATATAACAAAAAATATTATTGGGGACACATCCTTCATTAAATTTAATCAAGAGTTACTTTAATTAGTCTTCTCCGTAAATATCTTTTTTTTCTTTACATTTTTCCATAATTAGGTTTTCCAAAAACCTATACATCTTTATTCCACGTTTATCACAATACTTTTTTAACGTGTCGTGAACATCAGGTGAAATCTTCAAATTTTTTATCTTCTTAGTATCTTTATCCATAGGTAGAAAAAAGGTAGAATTAAATCATACCAAAATATAAATAGTTTCCAAGAAGTAAAGTTTTTACAAAAAAAACTAATATTTATATAGAAAATAAATTAATAAACAAAAAACAAGACAATGGCTAACAGTAAAGTATTTGTATCACCAGGCGTCTACACTTCTGAAGTGGATTTGAGTTTCGTAGCACAAAGTGTTGGTGTTACAACTTTAGGTATTGCAGGGGAGACTTTAAAAGGTCCCGCTTTCGAACCAATCTTCATCAGAAACTACGATGAGTTCCAAACATATTTTGGTGGGACTTCACCTGAAAAATTTGTGAATACACAAATCCCTAAATATGAGGCCGCATATATCGCGAAATCATATTTACAACAATCTAATCAATTATTCGTAACAAGAATTTTAGGACTTTCAGGTTATGATGCGGGACCATCTTGGTCAATCGTAACTAAAGCAAATGTTGATTGCTCAACTATTGGTGTTGACTGTTTAAGTGCGGTTACACCATCAGGTACTTGTGTACCTGTATGTGTTACACCAAAAACAGAAATGTTTAGCGTTGATTTTACGGCTTGTACTAATTCAGACACAACAATTGATTTTATAACTAGTTTCCCCCAAGAAATTCAAGATTTATTAAATGTAAATTATGAAACATCACAAGGTGGAACTTCTACATTAGATCAAAACATTAGAGATTTAATTTTTAATGTAATAACAAGTTCAAACCCTATGATTGCCGAAGATCAAAACATTAGTTATTTCGGTAGTGTAGATGATATGGATTATGATGCATTAACAGTTAACGGTTCTTACACCGCAGCAACTAACGTATACGGCGTACCTTCTATTGGGTTTACAGGTAATTCATTATGTGATACCGACAACACTTCTTGGTACTACTCATTATTTGATAATGTTGGTGGTGGAAGTTATACAGGTTTTTCATTTTGGTCAATTATTACAGGTATTACTAATATTACTCCTGTTACAACAACTACAACGGCACCATCTACAACAACAACCACAACTAACCCTTGTGTAACTCCTGTACCTACAACAACAACTACAACAACGACACCTATTCCTGTTGAATGTTATTCAGGTACAATAGTTGGTAACATATATTACTATACCGGTACATCTTACACTGATTATGATGATATGGTAATTGCAACGTTTAGATCAAGAGGTATTTCAAATTACACTGATGGAAATAATCCGGTTTATGAAGTAACAGGATTAACTGATGTAACATTAGACTTAACAGGTCAATATATTGGGGCATTAGATAACCCTTATTTACCATTTGGTGTAAATGTTACGAATAAAGATGGTGTTAATTTCTCATTCGAAACTTCATTTAGTATTTCTGACTCACAATACATTTCAAAAGTATTTGGAGGTGATAACTTTGGAAAACCTAGAAATGTAGTTCCAATCTTTACTGAAGAAAAATTCCAATCATTATTAAATTATGGTTGGAGAAAAGGTTTCATTAGAGGTATTAGTTCTTCATTAGTTGAATTGGATTCTGCAACAGGAATTAATAATCAACCAACAACATCAATCGGATGGTACTTAGATAGATATCAAACACCAAGTTCTCCTTGGGTTGTTTCTGAACTTCGTGGTACTAAAGTTTATAACTTATTTAAGTTCTACACAATTGCCGATGGTGATGCTGCTAATTATGAATTAAAAATTTCTATCGGTAACATATCTTTCGCAAATGAAACATTTGATGTATTTGTAAGAGATTATTATGACACTGATGCGAATCCAGTTGTTGTTGAAAAATACACTAACTGTTCTATGAATCCAAGTCAAAATAACTTTATTGCTAAGAAAATTGGTACATTAGATGGTGAATACGCATTAAATTCAAAATACGTTATGGTAGAAATGAATGAAGATGCTCCTGTAGATGCGTTACCTTGTGGATTTGAAGGATATAACTTTAGAACATATGATAGTGCAACATCTCCATTCCCTGTTTATAAAACAAAATATGATTTCCCTGGTGAGGTAATTTACACACCACCATTTGGAGGTCAAATATTAAGTAACGGTGATAACGTAAGAAGAACTTATTTAGGTTTCTCTAACAATATCGGATGGGATGGTAACTACTATGAATATATTGGTAAACAAAACCCATTGAGTACTTGTGATTTAGAGGGTGTTGATTGGAATTATAGATCAAGAGGTTTCCATATGGATAAAGATGCATCAGGTATTACCATATCAGACGCTTTCACAACATCAGGTACTCCAAGATTCTATGTTGGTGATGCTACTTTCCAAACTGAACCAACTAGTCCTGTGAGTCCTTACTATAGAATTTACTCAAGAAAATTCACATTGTTAGTACAAGGTGGTTTTGACGGTTGGGATATCTATAGAGAATATAGAAGTAACGGTGATAGATTTGTACTTGGTAGATCAGGTTACTTAAACGGGGCTTGTCCTGATACAAGATATCCAAACGCAGTTGGTTGGGGAGCATTCAAACAAATCGCTGTTGGTGATGGTACTCAAGACTTCGCTAATACTGACTATTACGCATACTTATTAGGAATTCAAACATTTGGTAACCCTGAAGCGGTTAATATTAATGTATTTGTATCACCTGGTATTGATTACGTAAATAATAGTGATTTAGTTGAGTCTACAATTGATATGATTGAAAACCAAAGAGCGGATTCACTTTATATTACAACAACACCGGATTACAATTTGTTCTTACCAACAACAACAGGTGTTGACGGATTAATATACCCTCAAGAAGCGGTAGATAATTTAGAGACTACGGGTATTGACTCAAACTACACGGCAACTTACTACCCTTGGGTATTAACTCGTGATAGTGTAAACAATACACAAATCTATATTCCAGCAACGGCTGAGGTAACAAGAAACTTGGCGTTAACTGATAACATAGCATTCCCTTGGTTCGCGGCGGCAGGTTACACAAGAGGTATTGTAAACTCAATTAAAGCACGTAAGAAGTTAACACAAGAAGATAGAGACACTCTTTATCAAGGAAGAATTAACCCAATTGCAACCTTCTCTGATGTAGGTACTGTAATTTGGGGTAACAAAACCCTTCAAGTTAGAGAAAGTGCACTTGATAGAATCAACGTAAGAAGATTGTTATTACAAGCAAGAAAATTGATTTCAGCAGTATCTGTAAGATTATTGTTTGATCAAAATGACGAACAAGTAAGACAAGACTTCTTGAACTCTGTTAATCCAATATTAGACGCTATCAGAAGAGATAGAGGTTTATATGATTTCCGAGTTACAGTTTCTTCTGATACGGCAGATTTAGATAGAAATCAAATGACAGGTAAGATTTACATCAAACCTACAAGATCCTTAGAATTTATAGACATTACGTTCTATATTACACCAACGGGAGCATCATTTGAGGATATTTAATAGTCAAAAATGAAAAAAAACACGAAAAGGGAGACAAGTTCTCCCTTTTTTTATTACCTTTGTATTTATAAATGTAAGAAAGTTATGGAACATAAACAACTAGTTAGAGAAATTATTAGTGAAATTGTACAAGACAATTCAACTCCGGTGATGAAATATTACGCATTTGACTGGGATGATAATATTATGTATATGCCAACAAAAATTTACCTGTTAGATGATAAAGGAAATAAAGTTGGTATGTCAACAGAGGATTTTGCCGAACATAGAAGTGAAGTAGGGAAAACTCCATTTATTTATAATGGACATACAATTGTTGGACTTGATTCAGAGTCTTTTAAAGATTTCGGAGTATTAGGTGATAGAAAATTCCTTAAGGATGCTATGGAAGCGAAAACAGGACCGGCTTGGTCAGATTTTGTGGAGGCAATTAATAACGGTTCAATATTTTCAATTATAACCGCTAGAGGTCATACTCCTTCCGCTATTAAAGAAGGTGTTTATAAACTAATTAAATCAAATAAAAATGGTATCGATTCAAATAAGTTAGTTAAAAATTTATTAAGATATCGTGATTTGGCTGATGAAGATAAATTATCTAAGGATCAACTAATAAGATCTTATTTAGATATGTGTCGTTTCCATCCTGTTTCTTTTGGTGTGAGTGCTGAGACAAATCCGGAACCCGGTAAAATTAAAGCAATGGAGGAATTTATTAGATATGTAAAACAAATATCACATCAACTACAAAGAAAGGCGTTTATGAAAAACAAAATAAGTAATTATTTTACTCCATTTATTGGTTTTTCAGATGACGATGTAAGAAATGTGGATAGTATGAAGAAACATTTTAAAGATAAAGAAGATAATATCTTACAGACTTATTTAACATCAGGAGGTGTAAAAAGAAAATATTAAAAATCTATTCAAAGATAGCAAAAACTAGGAATTAATAATTAATTAAAAACTAGATATAAATAATTAATTAAAAACTAGATATAAATAATTAATTAAAAACTAGATATAAATAATTAATATTATAATATAAATGCTGGTCTAGTAATTATATGGTAAAAAAAATAAAAGTCAATAGATAATAGAAAATAATTTTAATTTAAAAAAAATAATACCTCTGTTATCATATTATTTTAAAAAAAAGTAAAAGTAAATAGAAAATTTTTGTTTAGTGTATATTTATAATAAAAATAAACTAAAAACTAAAACAAAAATATTATGGCTGATTTGCTGATGAAGATGCCGGTTCCTTACGAACCGAAACGCCAGAACAGGTTTATCTTAAGATTTCCAACATCATTAGGTATTAACGAATGGTTTGTTGAGAGTGCGGCTAGACCGACAATCAAAATAAATTCAACTGAAATCCAATTCTTAAATACTTCAACATATGTTGCTGGTAGATTCGTGTGGGATCCAATTAGTGTTAAGTTCCGTGATCCAATCGGTCCTTCTGCTTCTCAAGCGTTAATGGAATGGGTACGTTTATGTGCTGAGTCTGTTACAGGTCGTATGGGTTATGCTGCGGGTTACAAAAAGAATGTTGACTTAGAAATGTTAGATCCAACAGGTGTTGTTGTAGAAAAATGGATTTTAGAGGGAACATTTATGACGGATGTTAACTTTGGTTCATTAAATTACTCCCAAGACGCTTTGGCTGACATCACCGCATCTCTTCGTATGGATAGATGTATCTTGGTTTACTAAGAACTAAATAACAAATATTATAATAAACCTATATGGAGTAATCCGTATAGGTTTTTTTATTTACTAAAAAGTAAATGGTTTTATATTTAAAGTAAAAAAAGATTATGGAAAACGATTCAAAACAATACGGTCAAATGGATTTTAATTTACCACACGATGTGGTAACATTACCATCGGGAGGTAAATATTATACTTCAAAAAAGAAAAGTGTTAAGGTTGGTTATTTAACCGCATCAGATGAAAACACTCTCTTAAATATTAACCCAAATAAATCTGTTAAGGAATCAATTGTTTTACCTTTATTACGAAATAAAGTTTATGAATCAGATATTAGACCTGAGGATTTATTAGATGGGGATATTGAAGCGTTATTAATATTTTTAAGAAATACTTCATTTGGTCCCGAATATATTATTAATGTAATTGACCCAAAAGACGGTAAAGAATTTACAGCAACAATATTACTTGATGAGTTAAATATTATTAAGACTGATGTTGAACCTGATGGTGATGGTTATTTAACCACAAAGTTACCGAGAAGTGGTATGTCAGTTAGATTAAAGTTTTTAACTATGAGAGACACAATCGATTTAGATAAAATTGCGTCTGAATATCCTTCAGGGAGACAGGCTCCTTTGGCAACACTTAGATTAAGTAAGATGATAATTGATATTGATGGAAACTCAGATAGAGGTTTTATTAATAAAACTATCGATAGTTTACCAATTATGGATTCAAAACACATAAAGAATTTTATGAATGATAATGAACCAAAATTAGACCTTAAAAAAGAAGTAATCGCCCCGTCAGGAGAAAGAGTAATGGTTAACATTGCTTTTGGGGTGGAATTTTTTCGGCCTTTCTTCTGATTACTCAAAATATTTATTGGATGAATTTTTAATTCTTGCTAAAATATTACGAACATCATATAGTGATTTTCTAAAAATGCCAACTTATGTAAGACGATATCTTATTGATAAGATATTAGAAGAAAATAAAAAATAAGAATAATTGGTATTTATATAAAACATTCAACGTAATATGTTAGATAATCAAAACAATACTAGTGGACCTAATCTTGGTAGTAGTACTAATACTAATGCTAATGTTAATACTGGACCTACTTATCAGAAATTACTTGAAATAAGTGAAATTCTTAACGCAATAGATTTAACAAGTCCTGTAAAAACACTTAGTAATTTTACAAGTATACTTGTTGGTGAAATAAAAAATATTGGTACTGCGGTAAAAGAATTGGATGAGGAATCTAGTAGATTAGTAAGATCTTTAGGTGTTAGTAAAGATCGTGCTGGTGAATTGGCGTCAACTGTAGCAAGAGCAATACCAAGATTTATTGATATGGGTATGGAACTTGCCGATGCGGGTAAGGCGTATGATACTTTGATTGACAGTTTGGATACTAACATAATGGTTAGTGATAAAAATTTAGCCGATTTTGCTGCAACATCTCAAGTTACTGGAGTCGCACAAAAAGATTTGGCAGTTAAGTTTAGGGATGTTGGTGTTAGTATAAGTAGTGTTGGGGACAAAATGTTGGATGTTGTTAAAATTGCTAGACAAGCCGGTGCTACTGTGGATGCGGTATCTGAAGGTGTTGTTGGTAATTTAGATAAAATGAACCTTTATAATTTTGAAGGGGGAATTAAAGGTCTTGCTTCTATGGCGGCACAGGCATCAAGATTAGGGATTAATATGCAAAGCGTATTTACGGTTGTGGATAAAGTATTTAATCCTGAAGGTGCTATTGAATTTGCGGCATCATTACAAAGGTTAGGTGTTACATCGAGTCAATTATTAGATCCGTTACGATTAATGGACTTGGCTCAAAATGATCCAACAGAACTCCAAAATCAAATTGTGAATATGACTAAAGAATTCACAAGATTTAATAAAGAAAATAATCAAATTGAAATATTACCGGGTGCTAAAAGACGTATAGAAGAAATTGGTAAAGCGATGGGTATGCCGGCGGGTGAATTACAAAAAATGGCGGTAAATGCGGGTATGTTTGATATGAAATTAAAACAAATCAAATTTCCAAGTAGCATTGCTTCTAAAGAAGACCGAGAACTCATTGCCACAATGGCTCAAATTAATAAAGAAGGTATTGCTGAAGTTCAAATAGAAACCAAAAGACTTGAAGGTGATAAAATGGTTGGTACAGGAATTTACGAAACTAAAAAAGTGAGTGAATTAAATGAGCAAGATGTAAAAGATTTGGCTGAACAACAAAAAGGTGAGGCCTTATCAATGGAAAAAATAGCCAAAAGTCAACTTGATGAGTTAAAAAAATTAAATTCTACTATTGGTAGATATCAATCGGCATTAAGATATGGTGTGGCAAGTAATATTTTAGAAAAGACTGATTATCAGAAAATTGGTGAATCTTTTGAAAAAGGTTTGGAAGGTATGATGGGTAAAGAAAGTTATGAAAAACTTGGTACTACGGCAAATTATCAATATGGGATGGTAGAGATGGAAAATTTAATAGAAAAATTGACCGGAAGCATTGATTTTTCACCAATAACTAATTTAACAGAAAGTCTTAAAAATTTTACATCTAATATAACGTCTTCATTAGGTATTGGTGGTAATGATACCCAATATGCTTCAAGTGGGTATAACCCAAATATAAAAGGGTTAAACAAAAATATTGAAACTCAAAAAATTGAAACTGAAAATAATATTAAAGTTGATTTTAAAGTCACTGCCGATGAAAAAATAACCCCATCAAACGTTGAAGAAATTAATAGGGCAATTAATTTATTTTTCACTGGTCCCGAATCACAAAAAAATATTGAGATGTTAATGAAACGAGAATCAGAAATTGCGTCATCATATGGTTTAAAAAAACCATAACAATCTAATCACTAAAAAAAAGAAGTTAGGGTATTTATAGTTAAAGTATAAAAATGCCAGAAAGTGTATTATCATTTGCGTCATCATCATCATTTAGAGACTCTCTAATTGCTAGAAATTTGGCACCTTATCAAGTTCAAGGAGTTTATACTCCCCCACCGGGTAATGTGGTGTATGAAGTGAGTCCATTGAATGACAGTAATGTTATTGACTCACCTGACGGATTAATATCAACAAATCAATTAGCGAATAATTTATACCCCTTAAATGAGTGGGGACCTGATGGTGGTTTTGTTGGTAAATATAGTGTTCCCGGTGCTCCACTTCCTGTTGCATCCAATAACGGACCGTATGACCCAAACGATACTCAATTAGATATTATTAATGAATTTTATATTGATGCGGCTTACGTAACAAATATTTATGGACCTGAAGGTGGGTATAAGGATTTAGTTATTATAACTGATTTACAGATCAGTACTCATTATTATTTACCTTATTGGGATGGTGTACCAAATAATTATATACCATCGTCATATTCACCATACTCAATTTTATTTTCAAGTAACCCAAGTGGTGATTTAGGATCTTTATCTCAAGATTCATATCTTGCTAAGATTGGTGCCACTGAATTAAAAGGGTATTTTGAGGAGAGAGTTGCTCAGGAATTATATCAAATGACTGTTGGTAGTATTAATTTAGATACTCTACAGGATCCGTTTAGTGCTTCGATGTTGGCAACAGGTCAACAACCATTCTTTATTAAGAATTGGAAAATTACAGTACCCGAATTCCCAATAAGTGCGGCCGTTTCATTTGCGAATAGATTAACGGGGACATATTTTCCTGTTTCATTTATACCGGGGGACTACTTTGATGATCCCGATCCAATTAATTCACCACAAACACAAAATGCGTTAAATACTGTAAATAATTTAACTTTAGGTGCTTTAGGTCCCGTATTAAATAAATTTAGAAATCCATCACAAGTTTTCTTGGCGAATACAGGTAACGGACAACAATCGGTTTTATTTAAAAGTCTTGAATATAATAGATTTAGACCGAATTATAATAAAAACTTAATACAAGGTGCTTCCGCTGCGGTTTCTGCATTATTTGGTGTTGGAACTAGTGCTGGTGGTGGTTATTATGTTGGTAGTGAGATGGCGGAACCGTCAATGATCACACAACCGGCAAATCAAGTCGCTGTTGATGCTTTAGGTGTACAACAAAATACATTAGTATTTGGTCCATCTGAATTAGGTAAACTATATGAAGGTAATGAAGGTAAGATCAATTTTGGTTTACAATCGGAATCCTATTCAAACGGTGGGGGTATTAATGGTAAATTAGTATGGACATCACCAAAATATAAAGATAATGCAGGTTTTAAAGTAGGGCCTGGAGGTGACCCTAAAATTATTGATGGAGAATTTAACGTAATTCAAAATTCGTATAATCAAAGTTTATCGACTGATATTGAATTTAAACAAGGTTCAATATTAGATGAAACTCAAAGAATTATTAACGCGGCTGATTCATTAAACGGTCAAGCAAGATTAAAACACGTTGGTAATGCGATGAATCAAGTGTCCAAAGTTTTTAATGATGGGTATAAAGAAATGACAAAAGGTTCTCAAGTTATTGCATATTATGATAGTACAACGGGAGATGAAACAATTGGTACTTCAGGAATTGAAGTTGGTAGAGAATATTGTCGTGTATTCCAAAAAGATACACCATATTTAACATATGCGGATTTACAAAAAACAGATGGTATTACAGAATCTGGTCGTAAATTTAATAATTCCGTACTTGATAGAACTTATAATTTAAATATTGCCCCATTAAGAAATCCTGGATCAACAAACATTATTAATAGTAAAGTTAAGAAATATATGTTCTCTTTAGAGAACTTGGCGTGGAGAACTTCTGATCAAGCGGGTTATCGATATGATGATTTACCAACCTGTGAAAAAGGACCAAATGGTGGTAGAATAATGTGGTTCCCCCCATATGATATTTCATTTAATGAAGATGTTAGATCATCTTGGAACCCAACTAAATTTTTGGGAAGACCTGAACCAATATATACGTATCAAAATACAACAAGAACTGGTAGTTTAAGTTGGAAGATTGTTGTGGATAGTCCTTCGGCTATGAATACGATAATCGAAAAACAATTGGCAAATAGACCGGCAAAAGAGGTTGATTCTATTATGGATTCATTCTTCGCTGGATGTGTTAAATATGATATATATGATTTGGCGACCAAATTTAATACTATACCTACAGGTGAATTATATACGTACCAACAATTATTAAATGAACCGAGATTAACTGATGAAGAGTTAAATAATATTATTGGTAATATCCCTGTTGATTTATCAACCGGAACGGATGCTACTGGTGGGGGTGGGGGAACTAACCCTAACCAAAATACTCAAAATAATGGGAATGTTACTGTTGCGTCAGATAGTACTGAAACTATTGATATCACTAGTATAAATGACACATATACAAATTATGCTTTTTATTTTGATAATGATTATCCTGAAGGATATACCATTCATACGGTTACGGCAAGTCAACCATATGATTATTGGTATAATGAGTATCTTGGGGCGAAAAATGATTATGATTCGAGATCACCTGTTGATGTTTATGTTGGTACTGAAAAATATGTTAATAAAAGTGTTATAACAAAATATTATACTGATGTTATTACAGGTAACTTTAATATGATACAAAATGACTTTTTGAAAAAAGTAAAAGAAGTTATTGAAAAGGGTGGGAAGATGACAATTCAACTACAAGGTTCGGCATCTGCACCGGCAAAAGTTGATTATAATAGAGATTTATCTAAACGTAGGATTGATTCAGTATTACAATGGTTTAGAAAACAAACTATTGTTGAAAACAAAACAATAAAAGATTTGGAGATTGAAGGTAAAGTAAAATTTAACCAACTTTCTTCTGGTGAGGAAATATCAAATGTTGTGGCAAATGGAGTTTCATTTAATCCTGTTGATTGTACTAAAAATATTTCAGTTACACCAACTAATAATCCTACGTCTGCTAATGTTGAAGCGACTCAAGCAAATAAAATAGCACAATGGTACTCAATACCGGCAATGGCTTGTAGAAGAGTAAGGATTTCAAAAATTGATGTTGAAATGCCACCTGAACCTAAAAACCTTTGTGATGATGAAAATTATAGAAATACTCATCCTGATTTTTGTTGTTCACAAGGTTATATAGAATTGTGTAATGAGACACCACCAGAAGATGTTGTTACAACAACAGGAACTACATTACCACCAAAGGTATCTCAACCAATTAAGCCTGTACCACAAAAAGACCCAATTGCAACTGTTAAACAAGGTATTTCTAAAAAAATATTAAGATATTTGTTTAGTGAATGTGATTATTTTGATGTAATTAAAGAAACAAATCCTATGGTATATGATTCCATTAAGGAAAAAATAAAATACTTTAGTCCGGCATTTCACTCAACAACACCTGAAGGATTAAATGCTAGATTAACATTCTTAAATCAGTGTATGAGACCGGGACAAACAATACCGGTAATTGGAAGTGATGGTAGACCAAAACATAATGATGCGTTAAATACATCATTTGGGGCACCACCCGTATTAGTTTTAAGAATAGGTGACTTCTACCACACTAAAATTATACCAAACAATATTAGTATCACTTATGATCCGTTAGTCTTTGACATCAACCCTGAGGGTATCGGTGTTCAACCTATGATTGCTAAAATAACTTTAGGTTTTGACTTTATTGGTGGTAGTGGACTTGCGGGACCTGTTGAACAACTTCAAAATGCATTATCGTTTAATTATTATGCGAATACTGAGATTTATGATGAGAGAGCGGTTGAGACTGAATCAACAAAAGAAAGAGATGAACAAATTGTGGGTAAAATTGATCCGGCTCCACCGACAAGTTCAAATAACGTAACTGGTTCGGTTAATAACAAAATAGAAAACAAAGGACAGTCAACAATTGGTACATTATTGAGTACTAATTCAAACAGTGATGGTACTGTTGAAAATGGTGATGTTGAATACACTGCGTTAATTACTGATTTATCTGAGGGAACTAAGACTTTTAATAGTACAATATATAATAAACTTAAAAGTATAAATGAAACAACCAATTTAGGTGTTTTACAAATTGTAAACTTTGAAAGAAAATATGTTGAGGGTAATTTAAATTCTTTTGCGGATCCAAAACCGGTTAAAATATATGGTAAACCCGCTAATGTTGAACAAAGAATAAGTGATGTTACTAAACAAACGGTTAAAGATGTTGATGATAATAATGCACCTATAATATCACCAATTAAAAACTCACAAAATACTCAATGGCCTGACGCAGCAGTTAGACAAATACGTAATAAACTTAAGGATATTGTTAAGTCTAGAGAATCTATTGTAAATCAATCGATCATTGCTCAAATGAATGAGATGACTACATATCAAGAAAACTACAACTATACTTTAAGAAAGTTTGATGTGGTGTTAGATAAAAATGATGGTACTAAATTACAAAGTGGTGAGGTTAAGGTTTATACGTTAACTGGTGATACAGTACTTCAAGTTATTACTAAGATGGAAGATGGTGTTAAACAAATTGATGATTATCTTAAATTATTTTTTCAAGTAATGTCCGATAATTACATAATTAATAATGACTATGGTTATAATAAAACCACGAAAAATTTCACAATACCAACAAAAAAATATATTAATTTAATGGATGAGTATGAACAAAGATTTTATATTACAATGTCTGAAGTGTTTATAAATGATAATCAATATAACTCATTTGTTGATAGTTTAACTAGTCTTGAAAAAGTTAAAAGTGAACCTGCGTTAATTGAAAGACTAAAGGTTGTTTGTCGTAATTATAAGGATGTGTGTGTAACGGAAAAAAATAATGAGTTAAGATTATTTACTGAATATGAAACAAGTCCTGAATACACAAAACTACAAAGTTTTAAAATAACAGAATTTGATAGTAAAGTTGGATATACCACAAGTAAAGATGCGGACCCATTGTATGACCCAACTAAAATAAAAAGAATAAAAGATTTATATAGTAACCTTAATATTGATGAAACAAACTTTTTCACCGATAAAGTAAAATTTAATTAAGATGCAGATACAATACTATAACCGATATAATCAATTTTTAATTAATGGTGAACAAACTGTTGTTCCTTATGTGACTCTACCACCAAAAAATTCGGATAAAAGATACATTTATAAAGTTGGGATCTCAAGATTAGATAAAGTTTCCCAGCAACATTATAACTCACCATTTTTTGGTTGGTTAATATTACAAGCAAATCCTGAGTTTACTGGTTTTGAATTTAATATACCTGATGGTGCTGTATTGACTATTCCATATCCATTACTAACTTCATTACAGGATTATAAAAGCGCATTAGATAACCACACATTCTATTATGGTAAATAACGGAGAAAATATATTAGTAGAATTTGATTACCAAAACATATCGGTTATTGACCCAAACAAAGTTATTGACGAACAAGGTAAACCAAAGGAAAGGCTCATAGATCACGAAAATTTAGTGTTCTATGCGAATTTGGAATGCTCAGTTTTACCAAGAACAAAATTAGCGTTAGGAGTTTCATTAAATGAATCAGTAAAAACAATATCTGTTGGTAAAATAAATTTCTTAAATCCTGGTTTCAAAAAATTCATTGATAATGGATGGACAGATGAATTAACAGGTAAAAACACCTTAGAAGGAAAAGGGGTTAATCAACAAAAAATATCGGTAACACAAAATCCAAACAATAGTAATGATTATTATTATAGTCAAAGTACTATTTCTAATGGTACACCCGGTGCTGTGGATAATGGATTATTAGGGATAACTAATATTAATATAAGTTACTCAACTGAATTTTTACCGACAATTAGAATAACATTAGAAGACGTTAAAGGTAGATCTTTATTTGAGGGTGGTAATAATTCACCGTACGCAGCATTCTTTCAATTCCCATACCCAATATTTTATTTAACAATTAAAGGATATTTGGGTAAAGCGGTAAGATTACCCTTAATGTTACAAAAATTTGGTAGTTCATTTGACCCTAGTTCAGGTAACTTTAGAGTTGATTTGGATTTTATGACATATAAATATACCATTATGTCTCACGTTAGTTTTGGTGCAATGATGGGGACTCCATTAATGTATAAATCAATAATAGAGACAAAAGAAGTAAAACCAAATAATGGGGAGAGTAATTCAACAACCGTAGCGACAAAGTTTTCAAGTGAGGGATACCAAAAAATGAAAGAATTATATGCGGAATATAAATCAAAAGGTTTGATTGCAGATGATTTCCCTGAATTAACAATACAACAATTAAAATATAGATTAGATCAGTTCATTAAAAATATTATTGAAAGTTTTAAAAAAACAAATTTAAATGTTTTAAATGATCTTGATGATTATCAAACTCAATTATCGGAATATGAAAGTCAAGTTTATTATTACACTCCTGATTCTTGGGCTAAAAAATATTTAGACCAAGAAAATGTAATTATTACAACAACGGGTGATATATTATATTCGTTTAAAAAACAATACCAAACTACGACGGAGAAAAAATCGGCATTGACTGAGTTAGATGGTGTGGTAAAAAAATATAATTTAGTTTTGTTTAACAATAAAACATTAGGTAATGGTCAACCAAATTATATTCCAAATACTATAACATTATCTACGTTTTATAGTAGAGCGACAACCGCAGATATTAATGATACGGCATTGAAAAAAACTTACTATAGAAGATTTAATAAAGAAATACCTAATAATGTATCTGAAATTAGTTCATTTAGAAAAACGATTGATATACAACTTAGTGGGGGTACATTTCAATTTGATGGGGAAGGATATTTTTTAAATCAGACTAAAAAAATGTCTCAAAAATATTTAACCGCAAGACAAAAAATTGAAGAGGGATTGACCGCAAAACTTGCTGAGGATATGGTTAACCCTGTTACAGGTATTGGTTTTTTACCAACAATTAGAAATGTTTTAGCAATATTTTTCGCACAAGGTGAAGCCTTCTTAAGATTATTAGATGATGTTCATACTAAGGCTTGGGATTTAAGAGAAGATAGATATAGAAAAGAGGCTGTTTTCGGTAGTACTTCTACCGTTAGTAGTGTTGATGTGAAAAATGATGGACAACAAGAAACCCCAATTTATCCTTGGCCACAACTTATTGTGGAAAATACAAAAACAGATGGTGGTGAAAAATATGAACTTAAGTACCCTGGTGATCCTGTGTTAGCAAGTAAATTAAGGGCGTTTGTTCCTGAAATATGGCCTGAGGTTGAGTTTGTTGAAGAATTTATTAAAGGATATACTGAAAGAGAAGTGGTCTTACCTGAACCTGGTAATACAAATAATAGTTTATTAAGACCTGATAGATTAAGTTTTAATGCTGTTGAATTCCCAATTAGTAATCAAGTATATCAAAACACGGAAGAGGTCAAATTCTTTTATGAAATATATGAAAGATTAACTCTTAATGCTTATTATAGTATGATGAGTCGTGATTCGGCTAAAATATATAATATGAGTTTTTATTCTGCAGAATCTGAAGTGACTGATATTATAAAGGCTTTAAGTGATGACAATCCGTATCTAACTAAAAAATTAAAAGAGTATAACCTTAATTCAAACGTTTATTTAGGATTTTTAAGACATATATCTAATAATGGTGAAGGGTTATCTTGGCAAAACTTTATTCGTGGTGAATATAATACACAATATATAAAGAACAATACAAGTAATTCGTTTGAATTATTGGATGGTAATATTTTATCAAACGATAAGGCAAAACCTACAGTTAGTTTAGAGAAGACAGAATATGTTGAAAAATATTTTGGTGTTGATTATGTTGTGGAAGATTATGGTTTCACCGATTTATATCCGATAACAAATTTGAATTGGAATAAAAATTATTTAAGTAATGGTACTATATTAATTAATGCTAATACTGTTTTTAAAACTTCAGATGTTTTAAATTATAATTTAAATAATAAATCTATTGTAAATTTTACTGAAGGTAAAAAAATTGAACCGGTCACAAATTTTAATTATGTTAATAGTGTATTTGATCAAACTATTGATAATGGTAGTTTAACTACGTTTTATAAAAATAGAAAAATAAAAAATCAATATATAACGGAGGGGAATATATTTTATAAAAATTATAAAGGTTTAGTTAATTCAGACCAAACAACTTCAATTCTAAATACCCCTTATTTTATAAATGCTATTCAACAAGGAGTTTATAATTTTAGATATAATCAAGAAGATGGTGCACCATATAAATTAGCGGCATATTTGTTTTTAAATAGTTTACCTTTAGCGACATTAAAGGAAAATTATAAGTTATATGATGACACTAATAATAGTACCAATGAATTAAGTTATATTGTATCAACACTTAAAAAATTTGGTGGTATTCATAAATTACCATACGCTTGGGTTGTTAAATATGGTTCATTATGGCATAGATATAAAACTTGGGTTAATACAGGTACTGATATATTATCTGAGGTTTGGAAAGACTTTAACTATTCTTATAATTATGACCCTGTTAATAGTGCAACAACTAAAGTTTATAGTGTTGATATTAGTGGTTCCCAATATGATTTTGTTTTACAAGATAATGTAACAACAAATGTGAATAACGTTAACTATACTAAAACAATTATTAATAAAGGTTTTTACCCTAAATTAATTGACGATTTTAATGTTTTTTATCAAGGGGTAAGAATTTTTGATACGACAGTTCAAATTACAGGTAATTGTAATATTATTAATGGTAATCAACTTGAAATCACGTCGATTAATGGAAATGATATCATTAGTGGTATGATATTATCCGGTTCAGGGTTGGATTTAAATACTACTATTGTTTCACAAATAAGTGGGACTACGGGTGGAATTGGTAGATACGTAATAACTCCAAGTCAAACACCAACTGGATCAACTTATGGTCCAAATATTGTATTTGTTGTAACAAACCCAAATAATATTGGATACACAAATGTTGAGATACAAAATGCGTTAAACACTAAAATAAATTTAGTTAAAGCACCCGGATCGGTAATAAATGGTTTAATAAGTTTTGACCCTCAATCACCAAATAGATCTATAAATGTAACGCCTTGGTCTTGTTATGTAAGAACAAGTGATGAGTTAAATATATATCCATTACCATCTTTTGGTGGTTTAATTGATCAAACTTATGATGAATGTTTTACTAACACAGGTAAATTAAAAACTGAGGTTGTTAACAATAGTGCGATGTATAATGGGTCGGTTAGATTATTTTGGAAAGCACCAAATTATGGTTATTATGATAACAGTAAGGTAGTTCAACCAAATCCAGATAGTTATTTAAAACATATTAATAATAGTGGTACCACACAACAAAATTTCTCAATAAATGGAAATACTACAGATTATTCTAAATTTGACGAGTTATTTACCACATTTGATAAAAACATATTGGATATATTAGAAACTGAATTTTTAAATTTTAGTCGATCATCATATGATTATAATACAAGTGTTTTATTATCAAATACTAATGAAACAGATGCTGAAAAATCATATAAAAATTTCCAAATGTTGATGAGGATGATAATGAAAATTCCAACACCTACTGAGACAACGGAAAAATCTATTATAGAAGAAATACAAAATAATCAAATAAACACGTTTAAATCTTATTTTTCTAATTTTATGGATTATAAGGTTGTGTTAAAATATGGTAATCCTTCTAATTACGATAAAAAATTATTTTATACGTTCTCAAACAAATATATTCAGGATCCGTATGAATATCAGGGTTACCAACAATCATCACCTAACACATTACCTAAAAGTACTAATAGTACGGTTACATTGGCTCAGTCAAAAACAAATAATCCTGATACTTGGAAGGCATTAGAAACGTATGTTGGTTTTTCTGAAATACCTGAATTAGTTTATAAAAATACGGGTTCTTATATTACCGATTTCTTTATTGATTTAAATGTACAATTTAATGAACAAAATGTTATTGATTTTGCTCCTATTATTAAAATATATGCGACGCAAAAATTAAAAAATAACAATATAACTACAAGTGAATTTTTTACATTAATGAATGATTATATTGATAAAAATGATCTTTATATTAGTACAGTATTAGATTTAGAATTAACTAGATTAAGAAATAAATTACCTAACATTGTAGTTACACCTGAAAGAGGTAAGGTGAAATCAGATTTACAGGGAGAGCAAACTAGATACGAACTTTGGGATACATTTAAATCAATTAATGATAAATTTATATCAGGTAATGATTATAAAACAAAAACATTATTTGAGGATATATTATTATTTGATAGAGCGAGTAGAGACATAGGTCAAAAAATATATGTTGATGTTTTCAAAGTTAAAGATTTAATTGAGTATGGTAAGTATGATAATAATATGTTGGATATGGTTACCACAATTTTAACTGAAAATAATTTCACATATTTTACATTACCCGCTTATGCTAATTTCTATAATGTACAAGATGTTAGTAAAAACCCAACACCAAATCCTGAGGGTACTTTAGAGTTTGCAAATTCTTTATTTGGAACATTTTTATCTTTAGATTATAGGGATACAACATCTAAATTTTTATGTTTATACGCTAATAAACCAAGTGAGTATTTGGCTTTAAATGACAATGTTGATTATCGTTTTAGAGATGATGCGTTTGATTTAAGAAGGGCTAGTGATAATCCGTTAATGGATAATTTAAATGGTAAAACAGATTGGGATAAATCAAATAAAGTTGTTGGTTTCAATGTTGACATTGGACCTCAAAACCAACAAGTATTTAAACAGTTTGATATATCTCAGGACCCTGGTTCACCAACAACGGAATCATTAGAAGTTTTAAATCAGATGGCTAACTTAAATAGGAATAGAAGTGAATCATCACAAAATGTTTCATTATATAATCTTTATAGAAATAGAAGTTATAAATGTAGTATTGATATGTTGGGTAATGCGATGATCCAACCTATGATGTATTTTAATTTAAGAAATGTACCAATGTTTAGTGGTCCATATATGATTTTAAGGGTGACACATAGAATAAGTGAAAATGGTTTTGATACAACATTTGAAGGTCAAAGACAACCTTTTTATAGTATACCTGCTGTGGATAAATTCTTACAGTCACTAAGTACAAAAATTCTCCAAACAATTAAAGAAAAAATTGCGGAAAATGATGTGTTGGCAAATGCGAGTCCTGAAAACGTACTTAATAAACAAAAAAGTATTGTTGATAATGTTACAAATGGTAACGGTACATTAACACCAAATCAAAATTGTTCTGAGAAATTAAATAATTCTTATACATCATATACTAATCAAACTCCGGTAAAAACTACTATATCACCTAAAGATGCTTATAAATTAATAATTAAAGTTATTAATGAAAATTCAGGATTAACTAATCTTAATGATAAAATTAATTTAACATCTTTTATTTTTTGTACAATGTATGTTGATAGTTTTAAATCAGGAAAATTTGAAACATATGGATATAACTATGCTTCTGTTAAACTTACTGAAAATTATGGTGGGTCTGCAAATTACTTCTCCAACACTTATTTTTGTGTAAATCAAGGTAATAGTCAAAATATACCTTTAGTTATTTTCAATAGTGATTTAGATTTCATAAGATTTTTTGTTAGTAAGTTTAAAGGTAAAGTAACATATATCCAACAACAAATACCACAAACAACTAATGATGTTGTTATAAAGGCGTTAGTAAAAACATATATATTGAAATGGACAACTGACTTACCTGATAACGTATATAGTGATATGACGGAATCTGATTTAAAAATAATAACTGATGAATTTAAAAAGGGTTATGAAATGTTAGCCTCATTATCATCACAATAAATAATCTTTTTTTCTTTTATTAGATATTTATAATAAAAAAATAATATGAACACAAAATTAATATTAGACAACTATCTTGGTAAAAGTACCAGAGTGTCAGAGAAAGATGCCGGTAACGGATTCAAAGAAGTATGTGATTTGGATACTGGTGATTGTTTTACAATAAGAATGAAAGATGGGTTAATTGAACGTGTTGATAACACTATGAATACCCACAAAAAAATACAAGTTGAAACTAAATCAGGTATTAAACAATTATTAAACGGATAAGATGGCAATTGACAAAAAAATATTAGAAGAAATTAGTAGATATAATAAGATTAATAATTATATCTTAGAACAAGAAGTTGGGGCTCCACCGGCAGATCCTAATGCGGCGGTTCCACCACCCCCACCTGCAGACGCTGGTGCGGTACCTCCACCACCGGCATCTCCTGAGACTCCGGAACCACAACCTGTTGATATTGAAAATGACCCTGATGTTGAAGAGGTTGGTAATGAAACAGAAGAAATTGAGATTACTGATCTAGTTGACTCACAAAAATCAATGTCTGACAAACAAGAAGAGTATTTTAATAATTTATTTAGCCAATTATCAAATCTTGAGTCCAAATTGGGTGAGATGGATAATTTAGTTAATGTGGTTAACAGTCTTGAGAGTAAAATTGAAAAGATGAGACCAAAAACACCTGAGGAAAAATTAGAATTAAGAAGTTTGGATTCGGGACCATTTAATCAAAAATTAAGTGATTTCTTTGATGACAAAATGGATGATATGGCGAAATCCGGAAAAAATGAATATGTTTTAACTACTGATGAGGTTGAAGATTATTCCCCAAGTGAAATTAAGGGGAGTTTCAACGACTATGAAGAAGATGAAATGATGTAATATATGAGGTACCTAAATGGTACCTCACTTTTTTTTACTTACCTTATTGACTAGTACTTTTATTTAACTTATACTTTCTACGTAAACTTTTAATTAATATATATAATATGGCGACAAACAATGTTTTAGATGCGGTTTTGGCTCAGTACGAGAATTCAAAACAAAGTGGTTCTTCTTCCACTTCAAAAATGTCTCAAGAAGAAAGAATGAAAAAGTATTTCGCAGCAATTCTTAAAGACAGCGAAAAACAAGGACAAAGAAAAATCCGTATTTTACCTACAACTGATGGATCATCCCCTTTTAAAGAGGTGTGGTTCCACGAAATTAATGTTGATGGTAAATGGCAGAAGTTCTACGATCCGGGAAAAAATGACAACGAACGTTCACCTTTAAATGAGGTTTATGAAGAGTTAATGTCAACAGGTCGTGAATCAGACAAACAATTAGCAACACAATACAAAGCACGTAAGTTTTACATTGTAAAAGTAATTGACCGTGATCACGAAGAAGACGGTGTTAAATTTTGGAGATTTAAACACAATTACAAACAAGAAGGAATCCTTGATAAAATTATTCCTATTTGGAAAGCGAAAGGTGATGTTACAGACGCAGATAATGGTCGTGACTTAATCTTAGAACTTACGAAAGCAAAGACACCAAAAGGTGCAACATATACAGTGATCCAAACTGTTATGTATGATGATCCTGCACCAACACACGAAGACTCAGAAACTGCGAGTGGATGGATTAATGATGAGTTAACTTGGGAGGATGTATACTCTAAAAAACCTGTAGAATATCTTGAGGCGATTGCTCGTGGTGAAACACCAAGATGGGACACTGACGCAGGGAAATACGTTTACTCAAATAGTTCTGAATCAGAAGTTTCTATGGGTGGATCAAAATCAATTAATGAAGTTGCCGATCCTCAGTTAAACGAAGAGGTGGATGAAGACTTACCATTCTAATTAATTTTAACATAGACACTTGGATTGACTGAGTGTCTATGTTTTTTATCAGTAAACTTTAAAATAAATAATAAATTAATAATATGGCAATAAAAAAAACAGATTTTAGTACACTAAAGAAAAAATTCTCAACATCGGCAAAATATAAACCACAAAGATTTTTTGATTTAGGTCAAGATTTTTTAGATGCCGTTGGATTACCTGGTCCTGCTATTGGACATTTGAATATGTTTTTAGGTCACTCAGATACCGGAAAAACTACCGCATTGGTTAAAACTGCGGTTGATGCCCAAAAAAAAGGAATTCTACCTGTATTCATTATCACAGAACAAAAATGGTCTTTTGAACACGCAAAACTTATGGGTTTTGAATGTGATGAAGTGGTTGATGAAGAAACGGGTGAAATTGATTGGGATGGGTTTTATATCTTTAATAATGATTTTGATTATATTGAACAAATAACCGACTATATTAATAGTTTGTTAGATGCTCAAGAAAAAGGTGAGTTAGATTATAGTTTGTTATTCTTATGGGATTCTGTTGGTTCAGTTCCTTGTAAGATGACATTCGAAGGTAAAGGTGGTAAACAACATAACGCAAGTACTTTGGCCGATAAAATTGGTATGGGTATTAATCAAAGAATTTCGGGATCCCGTAAGGCTGATTCTAAATATGAGAATACTTTGGTAATTGTTAATCAACCTTGGGTTGAGTTACCTGACAATCCATTTGGTCAACCAAAAATTAAAGCAAAAGGTGGTGAGGCGATTTGGTTAAACTCATCTTTAGTGTTTTTATTTGGTAACCAAAAAGGTGCTGGTACAAACAAAATTACTGCGACGAAAGACAAAAGAAGTGTTAAGTTCGCGATTAGAACAAAAGTTTCCGTAATGAAAAATCACATCAATGGATTGGGTTATGAAGACGGAAAGATAATTGTAACCCCACACGGATTTTTGGCGGGTAAAGAAGCGTCGGAAGAGAAAGCATCAATCGAAGGATATAAAAGAGATTATGCCGACTATTGGAAAGATATCATTGGAACTGATGGTGATTTCACATTGAAAGAAGAAAAAGAAGATTAGTAGTAACATTAAAAAAAACAAAATGTCAAAAACCTTATTGGTTGACGGAAACAACTTATTAAAAATTGGATTTCACGGAGTACGTGATTTTTATAACAAAGGAGTACACGTTGGGGGTATTTGGCATTTCTTAAATACGTTACGTAAGTTCTTAGAAGAAACTAACTTCACTAAAGTAGTTGTATTTTGGGATAGTAAAGAAAGTTCGACACCGAGAAGAATACTATACCCAAAATATAAACTCAATCGTAACCCCTCCGAAAATGAACTTAAGGAGGATTCATTTAATTATCAAAAACAAAGAGTTAAACAATATCTTGAGGAGATGTTTGTAAGACAATTGGAGACGGAAAATTCAGAAGCCGATGATCTTATCGCCTATTACTGTCAAGTCTCGTTAGATGAAGAAAAAACCATATTCTCAAGTGATAGGGATTTAACTCAGTTGATATCAGAAAAGGTATCAATATATTCACCACAAGCAAAACGTTATTATAGGTTTGGTGATAAAATAAAATTGAAAGATTATGAGTTCCCCCACAATAATATAAAAACTGTAAAGATCTTAACAGGGGATAGTTCAGACAACATTGATGGTATCTTTTATCTTGGTGAGAAAACTTTAGTTAAGTTTTTTCCTGAAATACTTGATTCAGAGGTTTCTTTTACCGATATTTTAACAAGAGGTGAGGAATTACTTAAGGAAAACAAGGATGTTGTTGTCTTACAGAATTTACTCAGTGGGAAAACAAAGGAGGGGATATTTGGTGATGAATTCTTCGTTATAAATGAAAAAATCGTTGATTTATCCGCCCCTTTGATTTCTGATGAGGTAAAAGAATTAGTTGAAATGTACAAATCCGAATCGATGGATCCCGATGGACGAGGACATAGAAACTTAATTAGAATGATGATGGAAGATGGTTTCTTTAAGTATTTACCGAAAGGTGATGAGAATTGGGTTAATTTTTTAAGACCATTCTTGAAACTATCAAGAAAAGAAAAAACAAAATTTAGAAACAAAAAGTAAAAACAAAATTATGAGAGATCAAGATGTAACAAAAGTAGAATTTTTGTTAATGTGTAATGACAACATTGTAGTTCAAAGATTCTTTAACGTGAAAGGTTTTAATAGACACGCTCACAAATCAGAAGAATTTTATGACTATATTCGGTCATTTACTCAACAACTTCAGAATAGTTTGAAGATGAGAAGTGTTGTATATATGTTAGATAATCAGTATGAAATTGGTGAGAATCCTGAGATGTTGAATACATCAATTACTGATGGACCTGAAAATTTTAACGTATATATTAAGGTTGGAGACCTGACAATTTGTCAGAGAACGTTTGACGCAAAACTATACCCACCAAAGGTAAGATATACCGTAGACCTACGCCCACAACTAAAAGGCATACTAAGCGACCTGACTGACATTTTTTCAGGTAAAGATTTTAATTTTTATTACCCTGAATTTATCCAAAACTAATAGTATTTATCATTACTAACAGAAGGAAAATTATATGGCGACAAACAAAAATTTCGAGTATTTGGGGAATGTATTCCAACTACAATTATTAAATCAAATGGTCCTTGATAAGGACTTTTCACACTCAATTATCGATGTAATTGAGAACAATTATTTTGAGAATAAATACTTTAAAATAATTGTACAAATGATCAGAGAGTATTATTCAAAATACAATCATACACCATCATTTGAAACATTAGAACAGATTACAAAATCTGAATTACAACAAGAAATTGCGTCCAAAGTTGTAATGGACACAATTAGGAAAATTAAGGATGCACCTATCGACGGAGTGGATTTCGTACAAGAAAAGGCTTTAAAGTTTTGTAAACAACAAGAGTTACAAAAGGTAATGAATAAGGCTCAAAAGATCATTGATGGGGGTGAATTTGAAAACTATGACGCACTTGAAGAAATGGTTAGAGGAGCGTTACAAGTTGGTGAAAAAGACACGAGTATTTTAGATGTATTCTCTAACATTGATCAAGTATTAGATGATGACTACAGACATCCAATTCCAATGGGTATTCCGGGGATTGACCGACTAATGAAAGGTGGTTTGGCTAAAGGTGAAATCGGGGTAATTTTAGCTCCAACAGGAGTTGGTAAATCAACGATTTTAACTAAGATTGCGAACCACGCATTTAACTTGGGGAATAACGTATTACAGATCTTTTTTGAAGATAACCCAAAGGTAATTCAAAGAAAACACTACACACTTTGGACAAAGATTCACCCTGACGAATTGTCAGAAAAAAGAGATGATGTTGTAACTAAAGTTAAAGAGATTGAGGAAAGTATGTCGAATAAGTTAATTATGAAAAAATTACCGTCGGATACTGTAACTATGTTACAAATTAAAAATCAGATTAGAAAGATGATTGCCGATGGATTGAAAATTGATATGGTATTACTTGATTATATTGATTGTGTTGTTCCTGATAAAAATTTAGGTGATGAGTGGAAAAGTGAAGGATCCGTAATGAGAGGATTTGAGTCAATGTGTCACGAATTAAATTTAGTTGGTTGGACGGCAACACAAGGTAATAGAAGTTCAATTTCATCTGAAGTTGTAACTACCGATCAAATGGGTGGTTCCATTAAGAAAGCCCAAGTTGGTCACGTTATTATTAGTGTGGCAAAAACTTTACAACAAAAAGAAATGAAACTGGCGACAATTGCGATCACCAAATCAAGAATCGGTGATGATGGAGTTGTATTTGAGAATTGTAAATTTGATAATGCGATGTTAGATATTGATACCGAGAGTTCAATGACTTTCTTAGGTTTAGAGGAAAAACAAGAAGAAAGACAAAGATTAAGAGTCAAAGAATTGTTAGAAAAAAGACAAGAAAGACAAAAAAACGAAACAAACAATAATTAAAAATATAAAAAAAATGGAAAAAATATTAGTTGAAAACCCTAATAGGTTTGTCATCTTCCCGATTGAACACAATGATATTTGGGAATATTATAAGATGCATCAAGCCGCTTTTTGGACGGCTGAAGAGGTTGATTTAACGAATGATATTCGTGATTGGGAAAAATTGACTGATAATGAAAAATTCTTTGTTAAAAATGTTTTATCGTTTTTTGCGGCTTCTGATGGAATTGTTAATGAGAATTTGGCGGAGAATTTCTACCGAGAAGTACAATACCCTGAAGCAAAATTCTTTTACGGGTTTCAATTGGCGATGGAAAACATTCATTCACTTATGTATTCTTTATTAATTGATACTTATATTAGTAACGCTAAAGAGAAGGATGAGTGCTTCAACGCTATTGATAACTTACCTGCGGTACAAAAGAAAGCGAAATGGGCTTTGAATTGGATTGACAATGCGTCATTTCAAGAACGTTTAGTGGCTTTTGCGGCTGTTGAAGGTATCTTTTTCTCAGGTTCATTCTGTTCAATCTTTTGGTTAAAATCAAGAGGGATAATGCAAGGTTTGTGTAACGCAAATTCTTTAATATTCAAAGATGAAAATTTACATTGTGATTTTGCTATTCATTTATTGAATAATCACTGTGAAGAACGACCTTCAGAAAAACGAATTAAAGAAATTTTATTATCGGCTCTTGAAATTGAAAAAGAGTTTATAACGGAATCTTTACCGGTTTCTTTAATTGGTATGAACTCAAACTTAATGAAACAATATTTAGAGTTTGTGGTTGATGGGTTACTTGTTAAGTTTGGTTGTAGTAAACAATTTAATGTTGAACAACCTTTCAAATTTATGGAACAGATTGCGGTTGAAACTAAAGGTAATTTCTTTGAATCAAGAACAATGGAATACCAAAAGGCTAAACTAAATGAAACGATTACGTTTGAAGAAGATTTTTAAATAAAAAATATATGATGTCACTAAAAATATTAAAAAGAGACGGGGATAATGTAACATTCAACCCCCAAAAAATTTACAATCGTGTTAAACGAGCAGCAAAAGGTTTGAATGTTAATTCGGACGAGATATTCATTAAGGTTATTACTTCAGTACCAACTGAAGGTGAGATAACAACAAAAGAATTAGATAAATTAGTTTATGAGATTGCGGCATCATATACCGGTAGTCACCACGATTACTCAAGATTGGCTTCTTCGGTGGCAATCTCATCTTATCATAAAGAGACAAATGAAAGTTTTTCCGAGACTATGATGATGTTATATAGTGATGGGATTATTAATGAGAAATTAATTGAAACCATAAAAAATTATGGTGAAGATACAATTGATGCAGTTATTAATCACGATAATGATTATAATTTTGATTACTTTGCTTGGAGATCATTACAAGAAATGTATCTTTTAAAGAGACCTAATGGTAGAGTAGTTGAAAGACCACAACATATGTATATGAGAGTTGCGTTGTGGGTAACAGATAATTTTGTTGATGCTGTTGAATACTATAATTCATTATCGAATCAGTTAATATCAAAAGCAACACCAATTATGATTAATGCAGGTACAAAAGTACCTCAGTTAGCGTCTTGTGTGTTACATTATAATAATTCAGATTCAAGAAAAGGGTTATTAGATACTTTAACGGATATCTCAACATTTTCTTCAGACGCGGCTGGTATTGGGTTATCTATGTCAAACATTAGAAGTAAAGAAAGTAGAATTTCAACATCAGGTGGTTATGCGGGGGGATTATTAAAATACCTTAAAATTGTTAATGAATCATTAAGATTCTTTAATCAACAGGGTCGTAGACCTGGATCTGCGGCGATTTATCTTGAACCTTGGCATAAAGATATTTTTGACCTATTGGATATTAAAAAGAATACCGGTGCTGAAGAATTAAGAGCCCGTGATTTATTTACCGCACTTTGGTTACCTGATAACTTTATGAGAGCGGTTAAAGAAAATGGTGATTGGTATTTATTCTGTCCTAACGATATTATTTCATCAGGAATTAAACCATTACAAGAATCTTTTGGTGATGAATATGAGGAGAACTATAACAAGGCTGTTTCTTTAGGTATTGGTAAAAAAGTAAAAGCGCAAGATATTTGGACTAAGATTATTGAATCTCAAGTTGAAACAGGTATCCCTTATTTATGTTCTAAGGACAGTGCGAATAAAAAAACTAACCACCAAAATATTGGTGTTATTAAACAGTCAAATCTTTGTAATGAGATTTACCAATATACTGATGAAGAAACTACTGCAATCTGTACATTATCATCAATAGTACTTAAAAACTTTATTGTAAGTAATAAATTTGATTTTGAATTATTATTTAATGAAGTAAGAAAAGTTGTTAGAACTTTAAATAAAGTTGTTGATATTAATAACTACTCTACACAAAAAGGATTAAAAGGTGGTTTAGAACAAAGAGCGATTGCAATTGGTACACAAGGTTTGGCGGATGTATTCTATCTACTTGATTTAATCTTTACTGATGAAGAGGCAAAAACTTTAAACAAACAAATTTTTGAAACCATTTATTACGGAGCAATATATGAAAGTAATGATTTATGTAAAAATGGTAAGTATAAGCCTTACAAATTCTTTAAAGGATCTCCAATGTCAAAAGGGGTTTTCCAATACGATATGTGGGGATTAACAGAAGAAAATTTATCGGGATATTGGGATTGGAATAAATTAAAAGAAGATGTTAAACAATATGGTGTATGTAATTCACTATTTACCGCTCAAATGCCTGTAGCATCTTCTGCTAAGATTACAGGATCATTTGAAATGACAGAACCGGCTCACTCCGCTTTATTTAATAGACGAGTAGTTGGTGGTGAAATTATGATTGTTAACAAATACCTAATTTCTGACTTTGAAAAAATTGGTATATGGTCTGAAGATTTAAAAAATGAGATTATTATAAATGAAGGATCAATTCAAAACATTAATTTCAATAATTACTTAGATCCTGAGGATAAACACTATAATAAGAAAGTTAAAAGAATTGAACATTTGATTCCTAAATACAAAACAATTTGGGAGATATCACAAAAAGAATTGATTAATATGGCTGCGGATCGAGCACCATTCATTGATCAATCACAATCAATGAATATCTATATGTCAAATCCAACATTGTCTAAAATTACCTCATCACATTTCCATTCTTGGGAAAGTGGGTTGAAAACACTTTGTTATTATGTTAGAACAAAGGCCATTTCAACGGGAGCGAAACACTTGGCGTTGGATATGAGTAAAAGAGAAAAACCAAAGGTTACACCAGAACCACCAAAGGTTGATTACACAAATATGAACTTACCACCAAAACCTGATAGTTCAGAGTTTGAGTGTTTTGGGTGTTCATCGTAAGATGAAACGCGTATCATCAGAGAAATCACGGCGAAAGTCGTGATTTTTTATTTTATATCTATTTAATCAAAAATTCTTAACACTATATTTATTAGATATGGCAAATGGAATAACATATGGTATTAATTTCCCTTTCAGAGATTCGTTTGTTGGTAGGTATTTAGATGCCTCTGACACTAGTGAGGAAGAAATAAGAAGTAATTTAGTACACTTATTATTAAGTAAGAAAGGAACAAGATACTTTCTACCTGATTTTGGATCAAGATTATATGAGTATATTTTTGAACCATTAGATGGTCCTACTTTTAGTGAAATTGAAAGTGAGATTAGAGATTCTGTTGGTAAGTATATGCCGGGAATCCTTATAACAAGTATTAAAATAATGGATGCTTCAATGGGGGATGAAAATCAAGGTACTTATATCAACCAATACGGTCAAAAAGAATTTACAGTTCCTAACATTGCTCAATTAGAACATACTGCAAAGATTAGAATCGATTATAGAAATACCAATAACGCCTTTAATCCTACTGATTTCGTAATTATCAATATTTAATAGTATATGGCAAATAAAAAAATATCGTACACAACGAGAGATTTCGCAGGGATAAGATCTGAGTTAATAAATTTTACAAGAACTTATTATCCTGATTTGGTCCAAAACTTTAATGATGCGGGTGTATTCTCAGTATTATTGGACTTAAACGCTGCCGTAACGGATAATTTACAGTTTCAAATAGATAGAAGTATTCAGGAAACTGTGTTACAATACGCTCAACAAAAATCATCGATTTATAATATTGCGAGAACATATGGTTTAAAAATCCCCGGATCAAGACCATCAGTTGCATTAGTTGACTTTTCAATAACGGTACCTGCTTTTGGTGATAAAGAAGATTTAAGGTATTGTGGGGTATTAAGACGTGGTTCACAATTAAACGGTGGTGGACAACCATTTGAAACGGTATATGATATTGATTTTTCATCTTCAGTTAATGCTGAAGGATCCCCAAATAGATTAAAAGTTCCAAATTTTGATGCTAACGGAAATTTATTAAATTACACAATAACAAAAAGAGAAGTTGTTGTTAATGGTATCACAAAAGTGTTCAAAAGAGTTATTACACCAAATGATGTAAAACCTTTCTTTGAATTATTTTTACCTGAAAAAAATGTTTTGGGCATTACTAGTGTCTTATTAAAAGATGGTACACAATATACTTCACCACCTGCGGCACAAGAGTTTTTGGGTTTAAATAATAGATGGTATGAAGTACAAGCCTTAGCGGAAGATAGAGTGTTTGTTGAGGATCCTACAAAACCATCTGATCAACCAGGTATTAAAGTTGGTAAGTACATAATTACAAATAATAAATTCATTAGTGAATATACACCTGAAGGATTTACTAAATTAACATTTGGTGGTGGAAATGTATCTGCTGATGAACAACTAAGAGAGTTTGCGAGAGACGGAGTAGGTTTCGATCTTAATAAATACGTGAACAATTTTGCTTTAGGTAGTGCGTTAAAATCAAATTCAACTTTATTCATTCAATATAGAGTTGGTGGTGGTCAAGCGACTAACTTGGGGGTTAATATAATTAATCAAGTTGGTACTGTTTCATTTTTTGTTAATGGACCTTCAGATTCAGTAAATGCGAGTGTTGTTAATTCTCTAAGAGTTAATAATGTAACTGCAGCAATTGGTGGTGCTAACCCACCTACAACAGAAGAAGTTAGACAATATGTAACATATAACTTTGCCGCCCAAAATAGAGCAGTTACGGTTAATGATTATGAATCAATAATTAGAACAATGCCGTCCCAATTCGGTGCTCCGGGTAAAGTGTCCATTGTTGAAGAAAATAATAAGATTAAAATTAAAATGTTATCTTACGATGTTAATGGTAATTTAACAGAAATCACATCGAACGCATTAAAAAGTAATGTTGCTAATTACCTATCAAATTATAGAATGATCAATGATTATATTTCAGTTGAAACTGCGAATGTAATTGATTTGGCTTTTGAATTAGATGTTGTGTTAGATGCGAGTCAAAATCAAGGTGCTATTGTCTCTAAAATAATTAATATTGTGACAACATATTTTAGCCCTACGGTTAGAGGTTTAGGTCAAAATGTGTATATCTCTGAAATAAGAAGATTAGTACAAAGTGAAAATGGTGTTATATCTATCTCGGATATCCGAGTATTCAATAGAGTTGGGGGTCAGTATTCCTCATCACAAACATCACAAAAATATTCTGATACAACAACAAAACAAATTGAATTAGTTGCGGACACAATTTTCGCGGAACCAACACAAATATATCAAATAAGATTCCCAAACAAAGATATTAACGTGAGTGTTCTTAACTTTAAGACTATTAATTTCTCCTGATAATTTATTTTTCTTAAAAAAGAATTATTTTTTGAAAATAGGAAATAAACTATTTATCAAGAAAGAGTAAATAATGCCAAAATCATATAGAATAAGGACTACACCGGGTAGTGACAAATCAATTAAGATTGAGTTAGAACAGGATTTTGAATTCTTGGAGATTTTATCGTTAAAGATAAATCAAGGGGATATCTACTCAAGAATGTGTGCCGATTATGGTGTGGTTATTGGTAGAGTTTTAGTTAATAATGGATATGGGTTACCAAACGCCAGAGTATCTGTTTTCATACCAATCGAAGACGCTGATTTAGAAAACCCAATTATCTCGGAACTTTATCCATATAAAACAATATCGGATGTTAATGTAGATGGGTATCGTTATAATTTATTACCTAAAGATCCATCATATACTGGCCACGCCGCAACAGGAACATTCCCAACAAAAGAAGAGGTTTTAACTGATCAATCATATGTTGAGGTGTACGATAAATATTACAAGTTTAGTGTTAGAACAAATGAAAGTGGTGACTATATGATATTTGGTGTACCAACAGGAACACAAACTTTATTAATGGATGTTGATTTATCTGATATTGGTTGTTTTTCATTATCACCACAAGATTTAATAACTGCTGGTTTAGCGGTAGATTCACAAGTTAATGGGTCAACTTTTAAAACGTCAACAAACTTAAATGAATTACCGCAAATTGTTTCATTAAATAAAATTATAGAAGTCGCTCCATTATGGGGGGAACCTGAAATTTGTTTATTAGGCATAACAAGAGCGGATTTTGATTTAACATCGAGTGCAAACATAACCATTAAACCTACTTCTGTGTTTATGGGGTCAATTATATCAACAACTGATGAGAATTCTGTTAAGGTAAGTTGTAAACCAAAAAATGATACGGGTAATTTATGTGAATTAGTTGCAGGTCCCGGACAAATACTATCTATAAGACAAACCATTAAAACTGACCAATATGGTAGACCAATACTTGAGACCCACGAATTGGAAGAAAATGGTAAAGTTATTGATCCTGACGGAACATTTTTAATAAATGTACCAATGAACTTAAATTACATAGTTACTAATGAATTTGGGGAACAAGTTTTATCAGATGACCCAACAAAAGGAATACCGACAAAGGGTAAGTATAGATTTAAATTTAAGTGGCAAAATGAACAAGGATTACAAAATCCATTTATGAGAGGTAATTACCTTGTCCCTAACATTAAGGAGTATGGGTGGTCAAACTCTTTAATTGACCCTTTACATCAATCGTCAACACTAATTCAATTAACAATACAACCATTACCACAACCTCCAGTTGGAACAATTAATATTTTTTTATCAACAGGTGGTTTAGTTTTAGATAATCAGATAAATATAAGTAATTTTTCGGTTTTACTAAATGGTGTACCATATTTTGGGGATGTTACAAGTATCCCGATTAATACGGTACCAACAGTTGTTACAATTAATCCAATATTGATTGATGTTACATCACCTGGTATTTTAGATTTTTCATTTTATCAACAAGATACCTTTGATGCTTTAAGATCATATGCTTTTAGTTTAGATTGGGACGACTATGTAAATCCTCAGGAGGCGATAAATTGTGAAGATACATTTTATGAATTTAATTATAATAAAGTGTATACTACCGCAATGTTCTTAGATAGGTTTAAGTTTGGTGCGGGTAGAGCAAGACATTTAGGTATAAAAGAAATAGATGACAGATCTTGTAAAAGTACTGTTAATACTTTTCCTGTTAATGACGTTATTCGAAATTTTGATTGGATATTTTTCTTATTCAATCTATTGTTAAATATATTAATTTTACCTCTTTTAGTTTTATTATGGGTGGCCCATTTTGTTGCGTTTATATGGAGAGTATTAAAATATATTTTAATTTTTTATTCAATATTTTTAGGATTACAGGCTATTTGGGAGGGTTATAATTTAACTATGTCAATAATTGAAGGTACATCTGGATTTGCTATACCTGGTGGTTTAGTAACAAATGTTGGTGTATTTTTAAGAATTGCTTGGCAGGCGATTTTAGTAACATTAAAATTAGGGCTTTCGATAGCATTCGCTAGTTTTGTTAATAAGTACATAAATTCAGATTTAACTAACTTTCCAAGATTAGGTTTACCTATGATATCAACGCCTGAATGTACCACTTGTGATTGTGATTGTAATAACGCAAGTATTGATGACGTTACGGTTGATTCGGTACAACAAGGTATTAATGATGCAACGTCATCGGCATCTAATGGAAACTCACCACAATATGCTCAGTCTACATCATTTTTAGCACCATTAAGTTTACCGGGAACATATGATGTTGAACATCCTAACTTTAAAATAAAACCTGATTTTGATGTTGATGATAATGATAATGGATATTTTAAATGTAATGACCAATATTTGTCTTTAACATATTCTGTTAGTCAAAATGATATTGATAGTAGTGTTATTACTAGATCAATTTTAGATTTTAAAAGAATATTTTCAGGATATGATGTTTTAGGTGGTTCTGAATATAATAAGATTCACGCACCACAACCATTCTTATTTGCCGGTGATAAAAGTTCCGGAAATGATGATAGATGGTTTGGATACCCAACAAAAGAGACGTTCCCACAAAAGTTAAATGAGTTTAATACAAGGGATAAATATTTTAACACTACTGGTGCGGGTGCAAATCAAGTGAAAGTTACGGTAAACCCACAATTAAGTTTACCACCATATAATTTAGGGACTCAACAGTCTTATAACGATCAAATTATTGTGTTATTAGTTAGACCTGGCACCACAGCACAAATTGGTGTTGGTAATTTAATGACTTTCCAAGATCCAAATTATGAACAACCGGCACCATTTTTTAATCCAAGTTCTTTAGTTTCAAGAAAAATTAATTTAACGGGGGCAACAACAAATCAATTTAATAATACTGCGGTTACGGGTACGACTCAATTATCGTCATTTCCTGTTGGGGCAACTGTTCCAACACCAATATCTAAAATTGTTAATTATGCTAACCCTACTAACCCATTATTACCTCAATTAACGGCAACTATTAATATAATACAAACTGGTGATACTCAATCAAACGCAACTCAAAAAGATGATTTCTTAAAGTATGCTACCGATATGGAGTATTTTCAGTTAATAACCGGTTTAACCGTTAATCAATTTTATAATCTTGATGATGATGTTACGGATATAAATTTATTTCCTGCAAAATATTTAAGACATAAAATACAATATGTTATAAGTAATCCTTGTAGTGTTACTAATAGTAACCCAAATCAATCAATACCTTATTATCCATCAACAATTGTTAATGGTATACAGGCAAATAATTATACTGCAATAGAAAAAGTATCTGATTATAAAAATTATGAGATAATATTTGTTGTAAGAGGGGTTGATCCGCATACCTCAAAACAAAAAATAAGTTATGATCTTTCTCGAATATTTGGTTATAATTATAATCATCCTGGTTTAACAATAACAGGAAATTATTTCTTAAATGTGCCAATACAATCGACAAATAGTGTTGTACCAAAAAGTCATAATACGGTTACTAATACGTCGGCGAATTTATATTTCCCATCATATACTTTCAGTATAAGTCCGGCTATTCCGGGTAATCAAAATTATACTGCGTTTACTTCTAATTTACCATATTATTACTTATCAACGGATGATACATCATTAAATGGTTATCCTTTGGGTGGTGTTAATTACGTTCCGATTAGTAATTTCCCAACAATCTCAACTTTAGGTTCAAATGTTGTTGTTTCATCGAATAACAATACGTTACCTAGACAACAAGTGGATTACATTGTTGGTGGTACTTTTATTGGTGCGAACTTTAACACACCATATAATGGGATATCATATTATGATGGTGTTGGTCAAATTCAGGATTACGGATATCCATTATCTAATGTAACGGATATATTTGCGGTTTATTCTCCAGCATATTATAGATATACAAACGTCAATGAATTAGTTGGTGTTAACTTTAATAATAGATCTAATTTGATTATGAGAAGTGATAGATTACCAACATCAACTTGTATTGAAAATGGTGCGGGTGGTAGAACTGGATTCGCTTTATTCCAAAATGATAACTTCTGTTTTTATAGTTCAAAAGGTCTTGGTGCGATACCTACCGTTACATTTGCTAGTAGTTATGATATTTATGAATTGTTGGACCAATATAGTGGAACAACTGCTTTAACTGAAACACTTACTTGTGAGCATATTGTACCTTTAAGTAGTTACTCTGGTTCAGGAAATAGTATTGGTGTGTTACCTGTAAGTCAATGGACTGTCCCTGAAGATAGAGTTGTAAAAGGATGTTACTGTTTACTAAATAAAGATAATGATCCTAATGAAACTACCCATTATTATTTAATTAATGGTGCTTATAGTGACGATGCTAAATTATTATTAGAATGGAAAACTAGATTTACGTTAGTTTTTGCAACTTGTAGGGGGGTATTTGCTCAAGTATTCCAAAACAATTGGATTAATGGTACATTATATATGCCATCATTTAATAAAAGATCGAATTACCCAATAAATAATATAACAACACCAACATATAACTTTTGTAAGGATATGGTGGTTTATAATAATGTTAGTAATAATTTCTATTATAGAAGTTCACCTTGGTCACAAAACACTCAAAATTTTATTGGTAAAAAAATAACTCAACCACAAAGTTGGACTATTTTATCCAATTTGTTTAACACCAACCCTGGATATAATGACAAACAAATATTATTCCCAACAACCTTGGTTGATTTAGGTCCACGAGATTCATATATAAGTGAAATTTGTGGTAACAGTAATTTTAAAGGTTATTTAAATAATCAATTTCAATCAACTAGTTATAATGATAATTCTGATATTATACAAATTGGGTTTTTATCAAGATTACTTAATGAAAATATTAGACAAGCGATGATACCAATAACAATAAATGGTGGATCAAGCGAAGGAAAAGGGGTAACCCAATTCTTTAATAGTAATAGAGGTGGTGATAGAATTGATGGTGATTTTGCTCAGGCTTTATCGATAAATTCTGAATTTAAAATAAATCCATATATTGATGAAAATTACGGTAATAACGAAATTTTTATTGGAGATGATGGACAATCGCCAGCACCATCTAAACCTGTTTTTGGTATATTTTATCAATCAAAAGATATTGAATATCGAACAAGAAGAAAATTTACCCCTGGTATTGAGATTTATAATATATCACCACTAGTACAAGATGCGTTTGGATACCCAACAACACAAACAGTACCAATGTATAGATGGAAATTAGAGGCATCTAATGTTATTTTTGGGTCAGAAAATAATAATTGGTATACAACAACATCGTTTAATTCAGGTTTTACCGTAAAAGGATATCAAGATTTAGATTTTACTGCGGACCCATATTTTGTGTCAACAACTATGTTACTTGGTAACCCATTACCAAATGTACCACAAGGTTTTATAACTAATTTTGATGTTAACGGTAATCCATTAGCAAGTAATAGTAATGTTCCAAATAATAATATAATTGTTGGTGGGCCAAATCATTTCTATTTTGGTTTAAATAATGGTAAAACAGCAATCAATAGATTCATAAAAAAATATATTAATACTACTGAACAATAATGGGAGTTAATGAAACAACACAAATAGTATTAGGGTCATTAAAATATAAATCGGCGGCGAACACGGTTTTATCCGTTAATGTAGATTTAAATCAAAATGAAAAAGAAATAATTGAATTTGATAGAAATGTTGATTTAGGTTTACAACAGGTTTTTGATGATGAGAGACAATTCTCAACAGTCTTTAGACCGGTAACAAAATACTCTGTTCTTTTTAAAAACGAATATACGGGATCAACTAATTATACCCCATTTAAAAATAATTTATATTACTCAAACGCGTTACAAAATACATTAACTGTGTTTCCTGGTGGTAACCAACCACCGGCGGTTCCATTAAACTTACCTTGGGACGGTTTTCCTCAATATTTTGAATTTGATTTTATTAGATTGGATAGTAATGTTGTTGGGTATACTCAACCACCTAACAATCATATTAATTTTGTAACTAAAAGTGCTAGTACATATAATTGGACTCATTATATGAGTTATGCGTTTGAGAATGATTATTATAAACCAATGTACGCCGCTGATACAGTTACAACAACAAGTTGGTCTTGGGTTGCGTCCGACGGAATTCCATTTTTAATTATTTTAGGTAATGATAACTATGGTGATGTTATATCATTTAGATGCCCTATGAAACACGGACTTTCTGTAAATGAATTTGTGGAACTATCTTTTCCGTATAACGGTAAAAATATATTCCAAGTCACTAGTTTAGGTGATCCTGCGTTTGGGAGTGATGAATACATCTTCAATATATATAATGTTGGGTATATTGGTACAACATTTAACAACGGTGTTACAGGAACTTTTAGAAGAATTATCAATAAAAGTAATCCAACTGAAACAAGATCAAAATATTATGTTAGAAGACATAAGATAATAACAAATGTTGAGGATTCGGTATTAGTTAAGGCTGGTTTTGAACAAAACATTTACAATACTAAAAGTAAAAATGAAATTGCGACTTTAACGCCAAATAATGTTGCAAGAACATCTATTAAAGAGGGTAGTCAATCTTATACATTATCTTTTAATGTTGATATAGATATTAAACCATTAAGGGATAATCAAAATAGACCAATTACGGAACTATATTTTACAACTTTATGGAAGGGATATTTTGGTTGGACAAACCCATTAAAACAGGGTTGGGATTTTAATTTACCACTACTTAATTCATTACCAAATCCTTGGTGGAGTACTTTAAATCCTTTATCAAATACTACAGTGGTATCTTCATCATATAATAGTCTTACTCAACCACCTGTGGGTCCATTTAGATATAATGAAAATTTTATATCTGGTGATACAATTGATGGTGATTATTGTGAGTGGAATGACTACGAACAAATGGAAAGGGTAATATCAAGATATAACCATAAGTTTACCTATAATGACCAATGGTTTTATTTAGATACCTCAGCACCAAAAGAAAATCAGTTTGGATATTATTATAAACCTCACGACCCAATCGTCATTAGAGATTATTCAACGTATATTGAAGAGGGGGATCCATTGAAGGTTATAAACATTCCTGATTATGCTTTTTATTCTAATTTATCAAATAGTTTTAGATGGAGAGATATATATCCATATGGGTTTGTTGATAATGATGGTGTTGGTGTTAATTATCCATTTATAAATGGTAAACATTATCCATTTGTTAACACTGTATTTAGGGTAATACCTGAAAGTACAAACCTTAGTGTTGAAAACATAACCGTAATAGCAGAACCGATAGTAGATGATTGTGAATAAATATAAAATATTATTACCTAATAATGATCAATACCTTAATATTCCAATTGAAATGAATTGGGATTTTCTTGGTAGGGATGATAGTATTGAAGACTATCAGGAAACTATGGTTAAAGAAGTGATTGGGGGTGTTAATGACTTTGAAGTAGTTCAATTCTCACATAAGGAATATACCACAAATTTAAATAATGAAAAAACAAGTATTCGTTATATTTTTAATTTTTATGATAATGTGCAACCTATAACTAATCCTGCGGTTAATATAACAAATTGGAATAGTAGTTATGTTGATGAGGGTTTTACCATTAATGAAATTTATTATTATACAAATTCATTCACAAAATCATTTTTTAAATTAGATCTATATGATACTGATGATGATAAAACTCAAAAATTATATTTAACTATAATTTTACCTGTACAACAAGGATTAACACAATCTGTTCAGTTATCTACTCTTTTAAGTAATGTTGAGATTAGAACCCCCGATTTTATTTTGGACTTTATTGGTGATAAAGAAGGGTTTTTTATTTATTGGTTACGAGAGACATCATATATTGATTTAAACGAATTTTATATGTCTGCTAAATTTTTTGATGCGAAAAATGGTGTGTATGTAAAAATGTCTAACACACCGCAATCAAATATACCAAATAATTTTACATTTAAACCTGAGGATTACTTCTATTATAAGGTAAAATTAGATTACACAAATAAAACTTATGAAGTTTATTCAACTTCAAACCCAAGTCAAAGAGTGGGGGTATATGGATCTCCAATTCTTTGGTATGAATATGTAAACCCATAAGATGGAAGAACAAAAATATTATTTTAAAGTATCGCCCGAAAATATTAAAGGGGACATTGTTACGGTAACATATACAGGTAATACTGAATACTTATTGACTGCCGATCCGTGTTGTTTAATAACCGCAATAACTGAAAATACAATTACAGGTACGACCGGAGTATATTCGGGTTTAACACAAATATTATCGGGAGGAACAAATGGTCAATCATTGTTAACAGGTCTAACAATACCTATATTGTTGACTGAAGTTGCAACTGATATTGGGTATTATTCTGTTTTTGATGGTGCTATATTACAAAAAGATGTGATCACTAATTTTGTGTTTTCCGCTACAACGGGTACATCAATGTTTTGTCCAACACAATCATTATGTCCTTACACTTATTTCTTTTTCAATTCATCAGACGTTGAATTTAAGAAGTTTTTATCTGTTTCAACATATACAGTTGATTGGGGGGATGGATCTCCAATTCAAACAATAACTGGTCCACAAGCGTATACCCATACTTATCCGATTGTAAATCAACAATACACGATAACTTTAAAATCTAATTCACCTTGGGGAATTTCAATTGTGAGTAAAACTATAACCGTACCATTCACCAATGTTCAAATAACAAATCCGAATGGTACTGCGGTATTTACGCCTGCTGGTGGTAGTTGGGCGAATACGTCATTCAGTTATGATTATATTTTCTCAGGAGATTCAAATACAAACATTAATGATTTTTATAGTTATAACTACACAACAGTACCATTCTTAATATCGGGATATACTCAGTCAACAATCAATGATCTATCGGTATATGGTCCTAAAAATGTGTTATATGATGGTAAATTTAAACTTGGGATACAAGTTACTGGAACATCACAAACAGTTGGTACAGTTTGGGGTCCAGATCCTTCAAATACATATGTTGCCTATACAATTAATGACATTAATTACTATGATTATAATGATGGTACGACAATTTATTTTTTGTATTCATCTGGTTTTACACAAAATGATTTAATCCTTTCTGCCATCACTAAAAATGAGGCGTTATTAAATGTGATTGACCAACCTGAAGTCCAAACTGATGTTTACGTTGAAAGAGGTAAGAATTCTGCTTTGGAAAGAGTTGAAAGACTTGGTGAGGTTGATAATGTTGGTGATTTAGAAAAATACGGATATGGATTTTTTAATGTTGAAAAACAATGATTTTAAGTATTTATATTTAAAACGATAAACAAACTATAAAAACTAATAATTGTGGCAACAGGTAGTTACGGAACAATAAGAAGTGCAGATGTTAGCCCTGATGACGTTGAAATAATTTTAAATTATACACCATCAAGAGACGAGACAGACAATTTTGTATTAACAAAATTAAATGCTAGTACGGTATTAAGACCATATTATCATAATTCAAATACCGGAGGTAATGCGAACGTTGAAATCCTTGGGGGTTTATATAACCTTAAATTACCAACCGATCAGTTTAATAAATTAGGTATCTATACCTTATATATTAGACCTGCGGAAATAAGAACTAAAATTTTGGATTGTGGTATTTTATCCGCATTACCAAATGTTAAGGGTATTGTTGTTGATATTAACAATGTACCATCTAATTTTAGAAATAAATTTATTAATCAAGGTTTAGTAGGTTTTAGAGTTGAATATTTAAATTCTGATGGAACAAAAATACCTAATTTCTTTAGAATTATAACCTCATCATTTTATTGTGAACCTGTTGTTGAAAATTTAACAAATACATCACAAAAATCTATTAGATATAGATATGTTGAGTCATCTACAAATTTAATTTTTTGTACGTTATCTCCATCATCGTCACCAACAAACAAACCAAACGCAACACCGTTTATTGGTCAACCTGATCAAAATATTATAATTTCAAATACATATTTTAACCCAACAACGGTTGAGATTGAAATTGTTGAGAATGATATCTCAACATTAGCAATTGCCTTATATGGTAATCAAACCAAATCTATGGATGATGGAATTTACACAGTTTACGATAGTAATAACAATATCTATAAACAATATAACCTTTATGAAATAAGAGATCAATTTAATAATCTATTGTATGAAGTAAGACAAGATAGAGGTGATAACATCGATTTCAGTAAAAACTTTTCAAATATAACTTCATAATGGCGGTAAACACATATAAATGTCCACCTCAGACGGCTAGCGGTCAGGGTACTTTTTCAGACAACTTAGTTGGATTCCAATTAGTTGATGGGGGAGGTCTTACCCAAGCAAATTTTGAGTTTACGACAAATATTACCGAAAAACAAGATAGAACGTTCACGATTGGATCATTCTCTGATCCAATATCTTTGGATACTCTTAATATGGGTAATGTTGAACAATCGAGAATATTGGTTGCCAACAATTTTAGAGTGTATCCAAATTTTGATTTAAGTCAGGTTACAAATTTCACATTATTTGGGTCCTTGGTGAAAAGACTATCAAGTTCTGTTACAAATATTATAAGTTATTTTCCTGCGGCATTAGATGTAAGGTCAACACAACCTAATTTTGTTGTAACTGATACCGTACAAAACGCTTCTTTTGATTCTGTCCAAAATGAAACATATTTTGAAATCCCATTAACAAATATTATAAATCCATTTAATATTGATTACACGGTTAATGCAACAAGAAATTTAGAGTTAAGAGAAGTAAAAGTTTCTTATTTAAGAAATTTCGCAACACAATACACAAAATATTCTGTGTTTATTAATGGTAATGAGTATCCAATTAGTGATATGGTACCTGTTGACACGAATGATACGGTATTAAAACTATATGTTGATGGTGATCCATTTTCGGGGTATTCAACAAGTATTGAGAATTTTTTAGTTAAACCAAAAGAATTATATGTAAATAAGATATTCAATGAGGAGATGGATCCGGTTGAAAATTTCTTACTTAATAGAAATATTGTTCCAATATACAGTGCTTACTTCCAAACCCCAAAAGAAGGTGAAGATGGTAATTATTATTTTACTCAGGATGTTGCAATATTTCCTTTGGATGGTACTTGGAATTTAGATATTATTACAAGTAAGTTCACACAATATTTAACTAAATTAAACGATATTGGTGAAAGTTTAGATTCTTATAAAACAAATTTAATTGTTAGATTTTTAACTGCAGATGCGATAAAAGAATTTGATACTCCTGATCAAAAAATTCAAAAAGTTTTACAGATATATGGTAGGAGTTTTGATGAAACAAGAACTTTTATTAGTGCACTTGCTAATATGAATTCTGTTAACTATAATATTAAGAATGATATACCATCACAATTACTTAAGAATTTAGCTCAAACTTTGGGTTGGAATATTAACATTTCACCAATAACAAATGATGAGTTATTAAATTCCGTATTTAGTAATGGTAGTAATTCGTTTACGGGTTTACCAATGGGTCAAACACCTGAAGAATTAAATTACCAATATTATAGAAATTTAATTTTAAATTCGGCTTATTTGTTTAAATCAAAAGGTACTCGTAAATCAATTGAAATTCTTTTGAGAATGGTTGGGGCTCCTGAAGCGTTGACTGAGTTTAATGAACACGTTTATCTTGCTGATCAAAAAATTAACATAAAACAATTTAATCAACAATATCTACAAATATCGGGAGGGACTTATAGTCAGGAATTACCGATATTAGATACAAATGATTTATTCTCAATACAAGGGACCCAATATACAGGATTTACAACAACAACCATAACTCAAGATGTTGCGTTAACATTAGAGGATTATCCTGTAGATAGTTATGGTTTCCCAAGTATGCCGGTTGAGACAGAAAGTTACTTCTTCCAAATTGGGGGAGGTTGGTTTGAGTCAACACCACAACATAGAATGCCACCTCAAGTTGATTTAACTAATAGTGTGTTTACGGGAAATAACCCTAATTATCAAACGGTATTATTACCGTTTAATTATGGTCAAGAATATTTAGATAGATATCGTGAATTCCCTTATATGAATTTAGGGTTTAATCTTAGAAAAACTATTGATAATAATAAATCTTGGACAGACAATGAAAAATATTTAAGAAAACATAATGATGGTAATTTTAATGCTTATTATGAAACATCGGATGATAGATTGGTAATAAATGTTAAGAATGTTGATTTATTTATGAATCCTGCTCAAGGATTATTATATGATGTGTGGACAATGTCAAGACAGTATAATTATCCAATTCCTGAACAAGGTTTATTTTATGTTGACCCAACTTATTGTAACCCACATCCTAATCTCGAATATCCTCATAGAGGTGGTATTGACTGGACTGAGATCATACCAAAACCAAAAGAAAAAACATTTTTTGAATTCGCCCAAACTTTTTGGAAGAATATGATTAATGTTAGAAATAGACAATTTATTACCGATGGTAAAACAAGTGGGTATCCAACACTATCATCAATTTATTGGAAATATTTAGAATCGGAGGGTGCTATTAATGTTCCTAATGATAATTACACTTACCAAACAATGATTGATTATGTGAATGGTATGGGTGATTATTGGATTAGATTAGTGGAACAAATGATACCGGCAACAACTATTTGGAATACCGGAGTTAAATACGAAAATTCAATCTTCCACAGACAAAAATTTGTTTGGAGAAGACAAAGAGGTTGTGAAATTGTTCCTGTACCTTGTAAACCTTGTAAATTAATAACACAGTTATTTGCTTATGATTGTCCTGTTCAGAAAACAGTAATCGGATTATATCCTTGGGATGTAAATCCATCAATAACATCTTTTGGGGCTTTATTGGGGGATTCATTAACTACGTATGGTGTGAACAATAATGTTAATATTAATAATGATTGTTTATTAAACACACTTCAAAGTGAATGGTATATTGATGTTAGAGTTAATGGTACTCCAATAATTATATATGAATTTTTTAATGGTGTTGGATATTCAAATCCGGCATTAAGTGTTCCAACTCAAAATGATTGGATAACAGGTTTAAACGATGGTTTGGTAGGTTTACTTGATTATGGTTTAGATTATATTATAAATGATACTGATAACACAATTACAATTTACAATAACAATTGTTTACCGGTTAATTTGACTCAAACATTTGAATTAAATGTGGGTATAAACTTTAATATATTATGTAATCCGTGAGTTGTGGTTTAATAACATATAATCTTTTCATTACCGGTGATTGTAGTAATACAAATGTTGGTGAAATTTATATTGAGATAACGGGAGGAACCGCTCCTTATACGGTATATGAGTCTACATCGGGATTTTTACCAACATCTGCCTCAACCACAACATATTATTATAGTGGTCTTTCTGCTGATACATATGTTTTAGCAATACAGGATTCGTGTATATCGGGAGTCTCAACAACATTTGTTAATATACCAATATCTTCAGGGTCATCGATAAGTATTGTTGATTTTAGTGGTACCACTTGTAATCAAGATAATGGTCAAATAACTTTTGAATTTAATCCATTTTATGGTGTTGGGGAGGTTTATTTATATGAAACAACTGTTGGTTATGTAACAAGTGCGATAACACCATCTAATGATGTCTCATTTGGATCTTTATCTGCGGGAACTTATTATTTAGTTGGTGATGATGGGGGAGGTTGTACCGGTATTAGTGCTAGTTGTGTTATTTTACCATCAATAGAGTTAGATTATGGGTTTTATGTTGTTGATGATGCTAGTTGTGTTGTTAATAGTGGTTCGGGTAAAATATATGTTACGGGAGAAACAGGATCAGCCCCCTATACTTATTTGTGGAGTAACGGTCAAACAGGGTCAACAATAACAGGATTAACTACTGGACAATATAGTGTTACGGTAACTGATTATAGAGGTTGTTCGGTAACTAAAAGTACGTTTGTTAATGATGTACCACCTGTTGGTATATCATCATTTTTAACCACAGGGAGTACTTGTTTTTCTAATAATGGTTCTGTTGAGGTATTTGTAACCGGAGGAACCCCTCCATATTATTTTTCTGGATCAAATGGTGACTCAATTATAACATTTGGTAATAGTTATTTGTTTGAATTTTTACCTTCAGGTACATTAACGGTAACGGTTAAAGACGCTGGGTTATGTAGTGATACTCAAAGTGTTTCAATAATAACACCAAATGGGTTTTCAATTGCGTCAATAACCACAACTAATTCTGTATGTAGTAACAATGCTGGTTCGGTAACAATAGTTGTTAATACGGGATCACCAAGTGCTACTTTTGTATATACATTAATAGATTCTTCAGGTAATACATTTAGTACCGTTACAATTGGTACAGTATGTACGTTTAATAATCTACCTTCAGATACGTATACGTTGACTATTGATAATAACTCCGGGTGTGTTTATACAGGTAGTGTTACAATATCAAATACGATTCTTTTTAATATAAGTGCGGTAACAACAAACACAACTTGTGGTTTAAATAACGGGGAAGTCCAAATACTTGCGAGTAGTGGGGGTACTTTACCATATAGTTATCAAATAACGGGATATGGGGCTAGTCCGGTATCGACATTTAATAATTTACCTTCAGGTAATTATTTAGCGACTGTAACTGATTTTAATGGATGTACTCAAACCTTATCATTTACAATACAACCTTCAAGTAATGTTTATTTTGATTTATTCTCAACACCACCTATTGTTGGTGATGATGGTGAAATAACGGTATTAGTTAGTAGTGGTAATCCACCATTTACATATAATTGGAGTTCTAATGTTAATGGTCAAACTGGATCTACAATAACCAATTTGAGTGCTGATACGTATTCATTGCAAGTGATTGATTCTTCAGGATGTACATTTACTAAAAGTGTTAATTTAACCGGTACAATATTGATTAGTTCATATCAAGTTTACACGATAAGTGACACTAATTTCACTAATAGTGGTGTAGTTGGTAAACGAGGTGTTGGTCAAATGTATAATGAGGGATTTTTTGATTTAACTGTTAATGATAGTGATTGTTTCTTAAACGGAGCAAAATTCATTGCTGAGGTTGTTATAAATAATGAAGTTAAACAACAGGAATTTTATAATTCTATTGGTATTAATGATTACCCTGATGATTTATTATGGGCGAATACGATAAAAGATTTAGCATTATCTTTTCCTGAAATTGGAGATGTTGAGTTTGATTTACCAAAAAATAAATTAACTTTAATAAATAATTGTGGTAACGTAAAGAAATTTTGTAACCCAACAACAAATAATTCATTGTCGGACGCTAAGGCTGAGGTTTCATTAATCATAAAGTATGATATATCTTGTGTACAATGTGATATATTTGATGCGACGCCAACCCCAACTCCAACGGTAACTAAGACCCCAACTCCAACGGTAACTAAGACGCCAACACTTACACCTACTAAAACACCTACACCTACTGTTACCTCAACTCCTGGATTAACACCAACAAATACAAATACTCCAACACCTTCTATAACTCAAACACCTGTACCTGTAACACCAACAAATACGAATACGCCAACACCTTCTATAACTCAAACACCTACTATAACTCCAACACCTGTACCCGTAACTCCGACTCCAACACAAACAAACTCCATTGATTATTTGGTATATGCTGCAATATCGTGTTGTGATTTGGTTACTAAAGTTTGGATGACACTACCTTCAACAACGTCTCTTGGTCAAGTTGTGGTTGGTGTGAATGGACTTTGTTATCAAGTTCAAGGTGTTGACCCTCAAGTGCCGACTTTAGGTTGGGGAGGATTTATATATGTTGATTGTGATGTTTGTCTCGGAGTTAATCCGTGTTAAAATACACTTTTAAAAAATGATAAGTATCTTTTAGGTTATGGAAGATATAATTTTTGTTACAGCACAACCTGATGTACCTTATTTTCATTGGCAGGTTAAACTTTATACTCATAATTTTATTGAAAAAGGTATAAAACCTTGTCAAATTCACGTTATTTTTGGGTTAACAAATAATCAAAAAGAACCGTCTGAAGGTGCGTTAGAATTGTGTGACTATGGATATAACGTACATTTTTATGAGGATCACAGAAATAACAAATCTTATATTCCAAGTATTAAGCCTTATTTAGTATCAAGATGGTTATATGAATATCCTGAATATGGTAAAACTTTCTTTTTACACGATGCGGATATTATATTTAGGGAATTACCTGATTTTAATTCTATGATGGGTAATGATGTGTGTTATTTGTCCGATACAATAGGTTATATTGGGTATAACTATATAATGGATTGTTGTGATAGATATGAGAAAAATCATCCGAATTCTGAAAAAGGTCAATTATTGAAAGAAATGGCTAATGTTATTGGTTTAGATGTGGAAAAAATTAAGATTAATCAGGATAACTCCGGTGGAGGTCAATATCTATTAAAGAATATGACTTATGAGTTATGGGAAAAAATATATTTAGATTGTGTTCCGTTATATAAACAAATGCACGACTACCATAGAAGATTTCCAATAAGTCCGGGAGAAATACAATTTTGGACAGCAGAAATGTGGTCATTATTATGGAATTTATGGTTAAATGATTTTGAAACAAAAGTAGTGAAAGATCTTGATTTTTCTTGGGCGACAGATGATTTGAAAATATATGAAAAAAGACCAATATTACATATGGCGGGGGTAACTGAAAACCTAAGGGGAGATAAGTTTTACAAGGGAGATTATATAAATAAAGACCCTATTCAAATGTTGGTTGAGGATGAAAATCATTTTGAATATGTGGATAAAAATAGTTCAACAATAAAATACATAGAGGTAATGAAATCATTTATACAAAAAATGAAAATTTGATTATTTATATAGTAAAGAAATAAATTAAATGGCGTTTATATACGAAGTACAAAATACGGGTGTGGTACCCTATAATGGGTTTACGTTTACTGATGGTAATGGGGTTATAAAAGTAATTGACCTTGAACCACAACTTATTTATTATATTAATGGTAATAGTGTTGTATCACCTTCTGTATTAGTAACTGTTTTATCTTTAGGTAAGGAATCAACAAGATATTGTTTTAAAAGTTGTTGTGATGACGTTACCTTTAGTTACGATGGTAATCCAACCGTAACTGTTTTTGGTAATTATTCCATAGGTGAAATTATTAATTTTAATACAATTATTTCTTCAGATAACCCAAATGAATTTAATTCAGGGTGTTTTGAGTTAATTAGTAGTGGATCATCAGGTTCATATACTTGTGGATTAGTAGATAATAAATGTACTACTGTTAGTATATCTAATAGTTATACTACTTGTGTTGATTGTTTGACTGATGTTTCTTGTTGTACTCAATATCAAGTAACTAATCAATCGCCACCTGATGTAAAGACATCTGTTGAGTTTACACCTTGTTGTGGTGAATTAAAAACGTCACCTTATTTAATCCCATACCAAACATCAATATCATTTTGTAGTTCTACAGGGGTTAAAGTTTTAAATGGGGATGTACAAGTTAAAAATGTTGGAGATTGCCCAAATTGTGTTGTAACAACAACAACATTAAACCCTTTAGTAACAACTACGACAACATTAACACCCCCAAATCCGCCTATTGATCCTAGAAACGAATGTGATGTTTTAACAATATTTCCTCTTAGTGTTGAATGTTTTACGATAGAACCAACCACAAATTCTTCATTTGATGGTACAATAACTCTTGGTATAACTGGAGGTACACCACCATATGAGGTTGTTTGGGAAAGCGGTTCATTGGCTCAATCTATTACAAATTTAGGTCCCGGAAGTTATAACTCTATTGTTACTGATTTTTATGGGGATTTTACGGCATACACCACTTGTGTTTTAAATAATGTGGAACCTGTAACAACTACAACAACTATAATTCCAAAACCCCAACCTTCATATTTGGATATATGTCTTTCGGTAGTAAAAGGGAATAAATTACAATCATTTGTTGAATATTATCAATTTACATTTAATGGGTATAATGGTAGTTACCCAACTTGGCACGATTCGGTAAATAATTTTGATATTGAATGGAATACAACAACATTACAATGGGAAGTTGTTGGTTGGTTAGTTGGTCAATTAGTGACAACTGATCCCGCAACTCCTCCTTTATCTGGTTGGGATTCATTAGGTTCTACATTACCTAATAGAGTTTTATCGGTTATTGCGAATTTAGGTCCTTGTGGAAGTTTTACATTACCAGGATTCACACCAAATGTTAATTCTCCTACTTGTGGATCTAATGGAAGTATTATATTCACTCCTTTTGGAGGTACTCCACCATACACTTATTCAATTGATGGGGGTAATAATTATGTTTCGTCACCTGTATTTAATAATTTAAGTTCTGGTCAATATGTTTCTTATATTAAAGATAGTTCGGGTTATACCTCATCCCAAGTTGTGACTTTATTACCTGGACCGGCATTGATTAATTATGATTTATTATTGTCTTATACGGGACCAAATTCATTTAGTGTGACAATTTCACCACCATTACCAATTGGTGTTACGGCAACATTTGATTTCACACATAAAAATTCATTTACTGTTGGGCCTTTACCAACATCGGCAACTTACAATAATACTGTTACATTTAATATTAATGGGGTTCCGTTAATTTATACTTCGGCTAACCCACCTATAAACTACCCACCAACACCGATTATTAATTGTATTAATTCAAATAAGTACCAAACTGATAAACAATATAATTGGATTGGTGTAAATATGGGAAGTGGTACGATAATCAATGGTACATTTACGGATATTATTTCACCTGTTTTACCAACTCCACAATGTTATACTGCGTTAGGAACTAAAACATTAATAATTAGTAACCCAAGAATAAGTTGTGACTGTTGTACAATTACCGCATTAAACCCTAAAAATTAAAATAATAACTATTTATATACAAAATGGCATATATAATAAAAAATACATCAGGACTTGTTAACACTAGAGTAACCGATACAGGTAGGTTGAAGTTATCTCAAGGTAATTTTAACATCTCATATTTCCAAATTGGGGATAGTGAGGTCTCTTATGATAAAGTTTCTAGTTCATACAATCAAGCAAATAGTTTTGTATTAACACCGCCATTTGGTAGTCAAAATAGTAGTGGGGTTCCACAATCAAATAAACAAAACGTAAAATATCCATATTATGTTGATGGAAGATCGGGTAACACGTACGGTATACCATATATGGACTCAACGGTTGAATCAGTTTTTAACAGGGCTCCTTTAAGGGGATTTTTCACGGGTAATACAACTGCAAGTACAATAAATTGGAGTGCATTAACAAGTAACAATTATGTTAAAACTTCTAACTATTTGGTTGACCCATTATCATTAAATGGTACAAATGAAATAACTTTAGTTTATTCGGGTTGTAATACATTTACAACTGGAACATTTGAAGTTGGTGATTTTATAACTATATATTTTGATGGTTTAGGTTGTCAAAATTGTGATTGTACAAATTTACCAACACCAACACCTACCGCATCTCAAGGGTCGACACCAACACCTACACCAACACCATCGGCAAGTAGTGGAACTATAAACTGTGCTAGTCCGACACCAACACCTACACCATCAAAAACACAATGTTTAACTCCAACACCAAGTAGACAATGTCCGGCGCCGCCAGATCCAGTTTGTTTAATGGATATGTATAGTTGTTACCCAATATTAACATATAGAATTATTGCGGTTTGTGATAATAAAGTGACTTTAGATAGAACAACACCTGATTTTGGATCTATTGGTATTGATTGTTGTTTTAGAGCGTTAGTTTACCCACCAAATATGACATCGTTATATGATAGTATAACTCCAACACCTCATTGGGCTCAGGATGTGATTAATTATGAGACAATTTGTGATATTGATCAATTTGATGTTAAAATATGGAATATGAATATTCCTTGGACAGAAAGTCCTGCGGGTTTAAGAAACACACAATATGAGGATTATACCTATTTCGGTTCAGTTGATTATATTGGTAGTAAGGAGTATTTTGGTTACAACTCAAACTCAGGTCAAACATTTTATGTTAATAGTGTTCTAAGTGCTGAAACCACTGATACATATTATTATAATTCATTTGATGAGGTAATCAAAGTTGAACCTGAAGAACAAAAGGCGATTGCGATTATACATTATACAAATCAAACAATTGATTTCTTCTATGGTGAGAAATTTGCTATGGAACCATATGATTCGTCAAATCCGCAAGATACCACAGGACAAGCAAGAAACTTTAGATTACATATACCTTGGTTGATGTGGCATAAAAATCCACAATGTTGTTTTGGGGATACATTTTGGGTTGATCCGGCTGGTTTTGATGGGAAAGATTTATTTGAAGTTCATTATATGGAATCAAATAAAAATGATGATATGAATGCACCGGGATTAAGGTATTTCCATTTATGGGATACTCACCCTAATGCTGATGGATTACCAAGTAGAATTGGTAAAGTATTCCCCGATAATCAAATGGTTATTATTGATGATGAAGAAATAGTTGCGGCAATGTCATATAAGGCAAATAGAAACTGGACATTACCAGCACCTCAATTATCGTTAATAACTCCGAATATATGTGATACAACCTCATCAACAATAAATGGTATTTTGACGGGTAATGGTGAAACTATGTATATTACATATCGATTAACTAATGATTACGGATTCACAAATTCATTACATTGTAATTATTATCAACACATAACTGAAAGTAATATATGTGGTCCTGAAGAATCTAAAAACATTGCAATTAGATTTGGGGGTGAATTTGGATGTTTAGTTGTACCTGGATTTAATCCAACAACAACTACAACGACATTTAATCCAACAACAACCACAACAACATTTAATCCACACGTAACAACTACAACGACTATATGTCCACCTGTGTGTAATATTCCTAATGGATATTGGGCAACAAGATTTGAGGTATTGGCGCAAAAAGTACCAACAGGTACAAGACCTAACCCCGCAAATTGGAAATTAATTGATTATACAAATAGCATAAGCGCTAACACAATAAATGGTTATATAACTGAAGACGCTTTAACGGGTACAACATTTATTGTAACACAAGCATTGTATGATAATGCACCTTATTATAATTTGAATGATTACATTTCATTAACACCACTTGGTACAACATCACCTAATTTAAATTTTGGGGATGAATACTATTTTTATGGTGGTTTAGAAACCGATATTCAGGCAACAATTTATGAGATGATGTATAAGATTAATTTGAATTATTCTGAATTCCAAAACACATCTAACCCAACTTGGTTACCGGGAACTAAATCTTACATTACTGAAATTGCTTTATTGGACAGTAAAAAAGATGTTATGGTTGTATCTAAATTACAGTCACCAGTATTAAGACAAGGTATTCAACAATTCTTGGTTAAGTTCGATTTTTAATAAAAACTTTAGTTTTATTATATGGGTATTATATTATAATAAAACAATATTTTTATGAGAACACCAATTAAGAATTCACCCAAAGTTTTGGGTTTGGACATTTCCACTAAAACAATCGGATGGGCGCTTTTTGATATAAAAACGCAAGAACTATTGGAATTAACTCACGTTTCACCACGACCAAAATCTAAAGATACGGAGGAGAATAAAATGTTGGAGTTAATACTTAAATCTGAGATATTCAAAACAAAATTAGAAGATTACAAGAAATTAGGTATTGTTAGTGTAATAATCGAGGAGCCGTTGTTAAATTCAAATAATGTGTATACAATACAAACGCTTTTAAGGTTTAATACGTTGATCTGTAAGACAATATATGATATTCTTGGTATTGTCCCTGAATTTATTTCAACATATAACTCAAGAAAATTTGCTTTCCCTGAATTAGTTCAAGAAAACGATAAGAAAAAACACGTATTATTTGGTGGGTTACCAAAAGATATTGATAAGAAAATGGTTATTTGGGAATTAGTAGCGAAAAAAGAACCTCAAATACAATGGCAGTATACAAAGAATAATACGTTAAAAAAAGAAAATTTTGATCAAACAGATGCTTATACTTGTGTATTAGGGTATATGAGAAGTAAGGGAATTTGGGAATAATATCGTTTAAAATACCGATAATTTGAAATATCGTCTTTTTAGACGATATTTTTTTTTAACATAAAATTACGTCTATTATTGTACCAAATGCGTCTACTTGAACCGCATATACAACAACTCCTGGTGCCAATATAGATGAGATACCAATCCATTGGTTTGCTTGTCCCATTATAGGTGTGTTACTTAATGCATCAATTAATGGTGTTGATATTGTTGGTATAGATGTTGAAGTTATCCACCCATTACTTGCGTATGATATATAATTTTGACAAGCCAAAGTGTCTGTTGACCACCAATTTGCCCCACTAGTCCATTGGAATGTTGTTTGTGTATGTGTTGGTGTTGGTGTTGGTGTGCTACTTTTAGTTGGTGTTGGTGTTGGACTTTGACCTGGTACGTAGTTACAATCAATTCCCGTTTCAATTACGGTTATTTGATTACTTAATGAATATGGTGTTGTTGTAGAGTTTAAAGTAACTGTTTGATTTGGATAAATACTTGAATATGACACAACACCATTTGTGTTTGTATATGTTATGTTAGTTGGGAAAGGTGAATTATTAGTCACATAGTATTTTAAACAACTTGGTGAACAACAATTTCCTATTTGAACTATATTTGCGGTACCGAATCCTAATGTTGGTATAGAATTTGAACAAACAATTATAGTGTGGTTAACAAAATCAAGCCACCCCATAAATGATGGGTTTAAGATTGTCGTAACTCCGGTTTTACAATTAATATACTCAATACTAACCATATCAGGATCAGTTATATTACTTATTTCGTAATGACCACAATCACATTGAGGTGTTGGTGTTGGTGTAGGTGTTTTAGTTGGTGTAGGTGTTGGTTTAGGTGGTATGCAGTCTAAACAAGACCCATCACTTGACGGACCATACTCAACATTAATAACCACGTTATCGGCACCACTAATATTATCTACGATTGCTTGAAAAATAAAACAAGACCCAACACCGTTAATTGTACCACCATAAACATTTCCAATAACTAATAAATTACCATCTGAATCAAATAAAGTTTGAGTAGTGTATGACTCAATACCGGTGTAACAATCTTCAAATTTCTTACTTGTTGCACAAACAATATAGCCATCAACACTATTAAATTTAGCAAGACCATCAAAATTACAAGGTCTGTTTACCTGAGGTGATGGTGTAGGTGTTTGAGTGTTAGTTGGTGTTGGTGTTGGTGTATATGTGTTTACGCTTACGTCTAAACTAACGCCCCCACATACATTTGTTGATGTTGGAGTAATACTTGGTGTTGGAGTTAAAGTTGATGTTGGAGTAACACTTGGTGTTGGTGGTACTTGACAGTCAAATACCGCATCAAAATCAATGACACACGCTGATGTAGGTGTTGGAGTAGGTGTTGGACACACCCCTTCAACTAATATACCTGAATAAAAATCGGGACACGGACTATATGGACTTGTTGGGCCAAATAATATACAAGGATCACCTAAGTTTGATGCCAAACACCATCTTAATTCTGTTGTTGAATAGAAAATATAATATGAGGAAGTTGATCCTAAATAATAGTCTAAACCGTAATATAGACCATTGATGGAATAACTATCATTATAGACACCGGAATTAATTATGCAAATATCTGTACTACAACTCATATTATATATTTAAGGTATCTGTAACGATACAATCATTATTATCTACCACTTTAATAACAAATTCAGTTAATGTTGAATAAACAGGGGGGATGTCAAAACTATAAGGTATATCTACCGTATTAATAGTGGCAACATAAATACAAGTTGATATTGGTGAATCACACACGTAAATATCAAATGGTTGTGCTCCCGTAACGTTATTTATTGTTATATTTGTTGGCATATCTATAAATATAGAACTTATTAAAAACTTGTGAAGTTGATATGTTCTTTTATTTTGTTTATATTATAGGAAAGATGGAAGAAAGCGAAGCAATAGTAGAATTATTAGAAGACCTTTTGGGTGATCACGGATTACATTATCCCAATAGAGGACAAATATCATTTAATTGTCCTGTATGTGATGAAGGTAGAAATAAACATAATTTAGAAATTAATTACATAAATAATGTTTATAAGTGCTGGTCGTGTGGTGATGTTGATGGTACCCACGGTTCTTTAGGTAAATTATTTGATAAATACGGTAATAGAAAATTAAAAAAACTATATAACGTTTTAAAACCTGAAACCGTACAACCAAAACAAAAGAAAACTAAGAAATTGGTTTTACCTGAAGGGTTCACACTATTTAAAGATTCAAGTCCGGTATATCCTGTTAGACGACAGGCTTATAATTACTTAAAAAATCGTGGAATAACAGATGAAATTATTGAAAAATATAATATTGGATTTTGTGACCGAGGAAGTCATTTAGGTCGTATTGTTGTTCCTTCTTATGATAAGAAAGGTGAACTAAATTATTATATTGCCCGTAGTTGGGACACGAAAAGTAAGTTTAAGTATAAAAATCCTGAAGCGGAGAAAGACAAAATCATCTTCAATGAGAGATTAATCGATTGGAACAAAGACATTTATTTGGTAGAGGGGGTGTTCGATGGATTTTTCTTAGATAATTCAATACCTATGTTGGGTAAACATATGTCGGAAATACTGTTTGAAAAAATATATACTAAATCAAAAGGTGATATAATAATTGCTCTTGATGGTGATGCTTGGAGTAATGCGGTTAAACTATATCGAGAGTTAAATGGTGGTGAATTATATGATAGAATTAAGATTGTTCATTTACCTATGGATCAAGATGTTTGTGATCTAAGAGGAAAAATTGAAGATTTTTTCGTAAAAATTAGGGATTAATAAAAAAATATATTATCTTTGTAAGATTAACAATAAATTATGGATTTAAATAATATAGCAAAAGAGATACGAGAAATCATCTCACAAAAACAAAAAGAACTTAAATTAACTTTTGAGGAGGATTCCCATAAATATACTATGGTAGATACCGATGGTAATTTAAGAGATGATTTCCCATCAGTATCTAAAGTGTTAAAATCTTTTTATGAAGAATTTGATTCTCAAGGAATTTCTTATAGAAAGGCGAACGGTGATCCATATGAACAACAAAGATTGTTAGATGAATGGGCCGCTGCTGGTGAATATTCTGTTAATATAGGGTCTCGTTCTCATTTTTTCTTAGAAGAACATACATTAAGTGAATTTGGACTTGAGAAAGATTTAAGACAACCTGTTTTTAACTGTGATGCTGAGCAAATAGTTAAAAGTGACACGATGATCGTTGCAGGAAAAAGATACATTGAGTTACTTAAAGAACGAGGGTGTGTTTTATTGGATACTGAGATTGTATTAGGTCACCCTGAATTAGGGTATACGGGTCAACCTGATAAGGTTTGGTTGGTTATTGGAACAAATGGTCAAGTTGGTATTTTAATAACCGATTGGAAGACAAATAAACCAAAGAACTTTGAAATAAATAAGTTTACCAAACAGATGAAAAAACCTCTTACTCATCTTCCCGATAATGCTTTAGGTCACTATAAAACGCAACTCCCATTATACGGAAAATTATTGTTAAAAATGTTGGAGGGATCCAAATATGAGAATATATCTCTATTTGGTTGTATCATAGTTTTAATCACTGAGGAGAGAGAATATGTTGAATATAGAGTTGATAAAAACACAATTAATATTATCTTAGATATGGATGTGAAACAATATTTAAAAAAATAAACTAAAAAAAAATAAAAAAATGGATGACATTTTAAAACCAAGAATTGACCTTAAACAACAACCAACAGTCACTTGTGAGGATTGTGGGTCAAAGTACTTCAAAGAAGTAGTATTATTAAAAAAAGTACCTAAATTATTAACCGGAAGTCAAGAAGATACAATTGTACCGTTTCCCACATATATGTGTAATTCGTGTAATTTTGTGAATGAAGATTTCATATTATTTGAATAAGATGGAAATAGGAAAAATGACAATAACCGAGGCTTATCCTTACTTGAAAACTATATCACTTGCGTATGGTTTAAAATTAAATAGGTCAAAGGATTTTAAATTCGCAAGAATTATTTTAGCGAACCTTTATAGTAGAGAATTGGTATGACATATAAAGAATTTTATTTTTGGTTAGATGGTTTTGTTAGTCAAAGACATTGGACCCAATATCGTCAAGATGAGGTTAACTTAATACTTGAAAAAATGAAGGAAGTTAACGATGATTCATCTTCATTGGGGGATTTGAAAAAACGACCTGATTGGATACCAATCCCCGTTCCGGTAAATCCATTCCCTCCAAACGGAGATCCATTAAGTCCACCTTGGGAAATAACCTGTGAAACAAAAACACAATTAAATGATTAAGAAACTAATACACTTTTCAGATTTACATATACGTCTTTTTAAAGACCACGATTTATATAAATCAATTTTAGAAACTGCCATAGAACAATGGAGAGAGTTGGAACCGGATCGAATTGTGTTCACTGGTGATCTTGTCCATTCCAAAAACCAAATAACACCTGAACTTATTGAGATTGTTGCTTGGCTTTTAACCGAATGTTCATTCATTGCTAAAACCGTTATTATACCTGGTAACCACGACTTTTTGGTAAACAATACCGAAAGATTAGATGCTCTTACTCCTATTATTAATTCTTTGAGGAATGAGGATATTGTGTACTACCGAGATAGAGGTGTGTATGAGGATGAAAATATTAGTTGGTGTGTGTATTCACAATATCAATCAAATATTCCACCTGATTTAAATGTTGCGACGGGAATAAAAGTAGGATTATTCCACGGACCAATTCAGGGTATGAAAACAGATCTTGGGTTTGATTTTGGTGAAGAGTCTTACGATACCGAGAAGTTTAATGGTCTTGATGTTGTTTTATGTGGGGATATTCATAAAAGACAAGAATTTAATTTTAAGACGGGTAAGGGGTATATGATCGGAAGCCCAATACAACAAAATATTGGTGAAAGTATAGGTAAACACGGATATGGTATATACGATGTTGTAACAAAAGGATATGAATATGTTGACCTACCAAACCCAAAACCATTTTTAAAATTCACCATAAAGTCATTTGAGGATATTGAGAATGGAACAGAAAAACTCCAAAATATTTAATAGTGAGACAAAGCAGGCGGTGTCTGATTTTTGTTCTGTTAATAATATTGATGATATTGATAACTTCGTATACCTTTGTTTCAAGCAAGGATTTGATATTAAAAAATACGGATTCTTGGGAAAAACACTTAATGAAGATGAAGAACACTTAAAAATGGGTGGGATTCAAGAAAAACGGGTGGAAATACCGGTTGAAGTAATCAAAGAAGTTGAAAAGATAGTTGAGGTTCCTGTAGATAGGGTTGTTGAGGTTATTAAAGAAGTACCGGTTGAAAAAGTGGTCATTAAAGAAATAATTAAAGAAGTACCTATTGAAAAAGTTGTTACAAAAATAGAATATGTTAGTGACAAAACAGGTGAGAATGAACTAATATTAAAAATACAACAGTTGGAAAAAGAAATGTCTAAAAAGGATGAAAATTTAGACGAACTTAGACATAATTTAGACGTAATTTTAAATAAACCTCCTATTGAAATTATTAAAGAAGTTGAGGTAATTAAGGAAGTTGAAAAACCAAATGAAAAGATGGGAATGTTACAAGACACTCTACTATCCTTGAGAAAGGAACTTCAAACTAAAAACGAAAGAATAAAAGATTTAGAAAAAATAAACCGAGATCTTGAGAATATAAACGCCCCACAACAAGGTGCTGTATTTCTTAGGGGATCAAATTTAAATAGTAAAATATAATGGAAGTATTAATAATTTGGATGATTGTTGCTTATGGTATGTCAACAATACTTGTTTATGGGTCAATCTTTAATGGGTTGAGAAATTGGATACATAAAAATGCAGACCCAAATATTGGGTGGGTTTTATTAACCCCTGTGTTTTCTTTCGTATCGTCATTAATTAAATGTATGTTATGTACGGGAACTTGGGTTGGGTTTTTCCTTTCTTTAACTTTTTTCTCACCAATTTCACATTTTATTGGACTTAATGAATATTATTCCGTATTTTTTGATGGAATGTTATCGGCAGGTTCAGTTTGGGGAATAAATGCGGTGATTGAATGGTTTGAAGAGAATAGACCAAATTAAATAAACTTAAAAACAAATATAAATGGGAAAAGCGGCAAAGGCTCATAGAGCAAAAGTAGAAAAACGAAACAGAAAAATTGCACAAGAAAAATATGCAATGCAGAAAGCGATTGAAAGAATGTTTGAGGCACAAAAAATGATGATGGAAACTGATAATTTAGGTGTCGAATTAAACGGACAAGATATGGGGTTTGAAGTTATTGAGGGTGATACAAAAGTATCTTCAGTGGAAGACCAAATCCCTGTATTAGAAAAATAAAAATGGATTTGTTTAATCCTCCAAGATTATTTAATTACAATATAATGATAAAAGATATCGATTTCTCTGTGTTTGAAAACCCAACAATACAAGTTGTTTGGGAAGATTTACCGGAAAACTTCACACAGGATAAAATCAAGAGTGTTAAGTATTATTTCCAAAAGAAATATAATACTACTAATGTTAATGTGGTGACAAAGGCTAAAAATGTTGATAAAGATACAATGCAAAGTGTTGATGTATCAGTAAATGTTGCGGACCCTAATTATCAACTTGATTTATTAAAGAAATTTTTAGATTCTAAAGGTTACAACAATCATTTAGATTCCATTTTAAGTATTAACGGAATGGTTGAGAATAAAATGCAGGAAGATGAAGTTGAAACCACTCAATTTAAAAAATGGTATATTAGAAACATAGAATTCTCTAATTTTTTATCGTATGGTGAGAACCAAAGATTGGATTTTGATAAATGTGATGGGGTGATTGTTGTAGAATCAAACCCACCAAATTTTGGGGGAAAAACAGTTCTTACTGTGGATTTGTTAATGTTCTTATTTTTTAATGAGACAACAAAAACTACAAAGGCGGAGGAAATCTTCAACCGATTTACTGATAAGAATAAAGTTACGGTTAAAGGTGAAATCACAATTGATGGTGAAGAGTATATTATTGTTAGAAACATCGAAAGAAAACTTTCAAAAAAAGGTGAATGGAATGTTAAAACAGAATTAGACTTTTTTAAGAAATTGGCGGACGGTAGTTTACAAAATTTTACTGGGGAACAAAGAAGGGAGACTGAGGCGTTCATTAAAAATTCCATTGGGACAAAGGAAGATTTTTTAATGACCATATTAACAACGGCAACAAATCTTGAGGAATTGTTGGAATCAAAACCAACTGCAAGAGGTCAGGTATTGTCACGTTTTATGGGTCTTGAGTTTTTGAAACGGAAAGAGGAAGTTACGAAGGAAATCTACTCTGAATTTAATAAATCAAAATTATCTAACATTTATAATTCTGAATTGTTAAAAACGGATAGTGAAAACTATGTAACTCAAATCGGTGAATTAAATGATCAAATTGATTTAATTAAAGTTGAAATTGAAGATGTTGACAACAAAATTGTTAAAGGTAAGGAATACCGTGACGATATGTTGAAAAAGAAACACGGAGATATTGACCACGAAATCAGTTTGATGAACCCGAACAAAACTCAGGAGGAAATCGATTCGTTGGAGCAAGAAAAATCAGGGTTTCAAAAAAAATCAGAAGAACTTAAAGTAATCGAACCAAAAGAATTTTATCACGAAGATAATCACGATAAAATTAAGGAGGAATATAACGACACTTTTAAGTTAAAAATTGAACTTGATACACAGATTAATGAAATTGAGAAATTGAAGAGTTCTGTGAGTGATGGTATCAAATGTGAACACTGCGGAATTGAACTAATGAACGCCTCAATAACCCAACAGAAAATTTCTGATCTTGCCGGTTATATCCGTCAAAGAGACGAAAAAAAGGGGTTAATGACGGATTTATCCATCAAAGAACAGTCTTTTGTACAATTAAAAAAAGATTTTGATGAGTATGAAAAAAACAAACTTATCAAAGAAAAATATGAGTTAAGTATTGAAAGTTGTGATCTTAAGATTGGTACATTAAAGGGTAAATTGGATAGTTGGGGTAAAGTTCAGGATAAAATCAAAGAAAATACTAAGATTGATGAAATGTTAATTAAGGCTGATCTAAGATTAGAGCAACTTGAACGACTTAAAAAAGAGAAAAACACTCAAATATCGAATAATGAATATCAAATAAAGACATTAAACGATAAAATTAAAAACAACGAAAATTTGATCGTTAAGATTAAAGAAGAGGAAAATAAAGAAAAAATCTATAAAATTTATTTAGAGGCGTTCGGTAAAAATGGGTTATCTAAAATCATTATGAAAACTATGATGCCGTTAATTAACTCTGAATTACAGAGATTAATGGAGGATAGTTGTTACTTCAAATTAGAGATTAGAATTAACGATAAAAATGAAGTTGAATTCTTAATGATCGACAATAGTACAGGAATTGAAAAGTTAATGGTTTCAGGATCTGGTTATGAAAGAACAATTGCATCATTAGCGTTACGTTCAGTACTTAGTAAGGTCTGTACTTTACCCAAACCAAACATCGTAGTGTTTGATGAGGTATTTGGTAAAATATCAAATGATAACCTTGAGATGGTGTCCGAGTTCTTTCAAAAAATAAAAGAATATTTTGGTAAAGTTTTCCTTATTAGTCACAATCCAATGATCAGTCAGTGGGGAGACACTATAGTAAAAATTACCAAAGAAAATAATGTTTCTAGAGTGATTTATTAGAAAATAGTATATATACCCAAAAAAATAGTATATATACCTAAAAAAACTAGTATTTATTCTATTTTTTTAATTACTTTTGTTCAATATTAAAAAATACAATTATATGAAATACTTACTTTTTGTTTATTACTTGGAGGGAGAGAAATCTGAGGATGATGTTAATCAAATTGCGAGCGAGTTATCGCCAATCGTTGATTCTGATGAAATTAAATATGTTTTTGGTCCATCACACGCGGTTTATAATTTTGCCACTGAAATGGTTCACCCTGAATTATCAATATATCTTGATATAATGCAAGAAGACATTGGAGAGTTCAAATACATTCTAGTCCCAACACCAAAAGTGGTAACCTCTAATATGGATCCAGAACATTTGAAACACTTAATGAATGTTAATGGTGGATATGAAGATGAGTCAATGAATGGGGTTAGTTTTATTGAATTCTTAAAGGAAAATATGGGGTTTCAAGATAACGAAATCTGTTATTTAAGTGTTGATCAGATTTTAGAAAAAATTAAAGAAAGTGGGATAACATCACTCACAACAAAAGAAAAAGAAAAATTAGATAATTATTCACAATCAATTCAAAAAATATAATGAAAGATAAAAACTTAGGAATTCCAATTAACCAAGATGAGGTTTACCACTACCTTAAAGATATTAGAAGAATTAAGGTTATGACTCCCGATAGAGAACGTGAGTTGGCGGTAAAAATGAAGTCAGATGAAATATCTGACAATGAGAGAAAAAAGATCGAAGAGGAATTACTTAAGGGTAATCTAAGATTTGTAATTACTGTGGCAAAACAGTATCAAAATCAAGGATTAGATTTACAAGATTTGATTGCTGAAGGTAATTATGGTTTAATGAAAGCAATAAAGAATTTTGATTGGAATAAAGACTTAAGATTTATCTCTTATGCTGTATGGTGGGTTAAACAATCAATCATTCAATCATTAAACGATAACGCAAGAACAATACGTCTACCAGTAAATGTTGTTCAGGATCTACATAGGGCTAAAAAAGAAGTGGAACAATCGGGAAAAAAATTAGAGGATAAATTCACATCACTACCATCAATTATTGATTTGGATATGAGAATTAATGAAGAAGGTGATACTCTTATTGATATGATTGTTAATCAGGATGCTGAGGCACCTGATGCATCTTTTAACACTAAAGATATCCTTAAGGAGAAAATGATGAAACTTTTAGATGTTTTGGATGATCGTGAAAAAACAATTATTGGTGATTATTTTGGTATAACGGGAACACCAAGAACATTGGAAGATATTGGATCCGATTTTGGTTTAACAAAAGAAAGAGTTCGTCAAATAAAAGAAAAGGCGTTAAGAAGATTAAGAAACGATAGTTCGGAATTATTTGATTATTTGTAAGAAAAAGGGTTGAATCGGGATTACCCTTACAACCCGGCGGAATGGGACACGAGGTCCCTGGGTGAAACTCCTCAATCTTTATCTATATGGTAAGATGAAACTACACTCCCCCACTGGTACCGGTGGGGGTTTTATTGTTTTATATGGTTTATATTTAGACCCAATTCAGTTATTTTAATATTTATACAATAAAACAATTTAAATGAACAAAAAATATTTACCCTGGTTTTTACTCTTCTGTGCGATAGGTTTATCGGGGACCGCCGCTTATTATAGTGTGGTCGGACTATCAATCATATTCTCATCGGTGGCAATACCGGTAATCATTATGGGGTCTTTTTTAGAGGTATCCAAATTAGCAATTGCAACATACCTTCACGACAAATGGAAAGAGACATACGGTCTTTTAAAGATCTATTTGACGACAGCCTTGGTAATATTGTCCGTGTTAACTTCGGTTGGTATATACGGGTTACTATCAACAGGTTTCCAACAGAACATTGCGGGGCTAGAGATCAATAATAAAAGAATTGAAAATATTGAAGTCAAAAAAGATAGATTCAAAGAAATTAAACTTGACTATCAAAAAGAAAAAGAAGGTCTTGATAAGGACATTACAAACCTT